>VYZS01092153.1:51435-62669 GCA_013400695.1 Neodrepanis coruscans | reverse complement strand
TTTAAATGCTACTGTTGTATGCTAAGAATTTAATTGAAAATATAACTTGAAGTGAATTTCTTTAGGACCCAAACTCAATCAACTTGAAAATTAACAAAGAAAAATGGAATGAGTTTGGAATGTTTTTAAATTTGAATTTTTATACTCCTTCCAATTTTAAATATCAATTAATGCTTTTAAAATTAGCAGTAGCTTTGGGAAAAAAAAAGAGAATCTTATACTTTAAAAATATAATAACCTTTTATTTCAGGTTACTGAAAGTTGGTTGAAACTATAAATACAGACAACANACTCAAGGTGCGGCCTGACCAATGCCAAGTATAGGGGAAGAATAACTTCCCTAGTTCTACTGGTGATACTATTTCTGATGCAGGCCAAGATGCTATTGGCCTTCTTGGCCACCTGGGAACACTGCTGGCTCATGTTGAGTTTCCTATCAACCAGCACTCCCAAGTCCCTCTCCACCTGGCCTCTCTCCAGCCACTCTGTCCCCAGCCTATAGCTCTGCATGGGGTTATTATGACCAAAGTGAAGAACCTGGCACTTGGACTTTTTAAATCTCATATTATTAGAGTCACCCCATCTATGCAGCCTGTCAAGGTCTCTCTGCAGAGCCGTCCTACCCTCTGACAGATTGACACTTATTCCAAGCTTGGTTTCATCTGCAAACTTACTATTTTTTACTAAAATGATACCTTCAAAGATGTTCAAGACATTCCAGAGTAGTAGTCCTTCGGAAAATATAGGCAAGTAACTTCTGAGAAGCACATGATGGTGAGAATTGGAAGTAATGTTTTTCAGGATGAAATGGGAAACATTTTTGGGGTAGTTGACTAAATCTCTTTGTAGTAGTTTCATCAGCTTAACTCTCTCTGTATATTGTGAAGAGATTACAGGTATCTAACTTTGGCCTTTGAGAGTAGGGTCTTGAAAAGCAGTTCTCATAGCAACTGTGTTCTTAAAAAGCTCTGATTTTCAGTCACTTACTCTCTCATCAACCCCATTTGGCAGAGCAGCAAGTTAAATACAGGTTTCACTTCTTTTCATGATTGAAGCTCTTGAACTATCCTTCATTTGCAGTATCTATAAAGAGATTACTTCCCTGCTGAATGTAGGGCATAGGAACTGCACTTGCAGATTTACTTTGGAGATCAGCCATTTATTTCCTGACTATATTATCTGATTTCACGCTATGCAAAGACTATCTCTCTTATTGAGAGACTTTTTAATAAAAGTTGGTAACTGATGCCTAGAATTACATTAATACTGAAATAGTAACAGCGTTTCCTGCTTCTTTAAGAGGATCTTCATAAAAAGCAGGGGAACAGGTGTGGCTGCTGTGGTCTTTTATTGTTTTACTTCCTATATAGCTACTTTCAAGTAACTAAAAATTGCACAGAATCCCCAAACCAAAGAAACAATTTCTCTCAGATTAAACATCCTTGTGAAAGTAAGCTGGTGCCATTGGTGTGGTAGTGGAGCAACCCAGGATAATATTTCCTATGAGCAGGGTCCCTAGTGACAGGCCCCTTGGAAATATGCACAGTAGAAAAAGAAAAAAAAATCTTTGGCAACTATGAAAGTACATTTCTGGGATTTGGCTTACAGTCTTAGATTACAGTCTAATCTAGTTAGACTGTAGTTACATCTTTCTTGAATAAAAGCTGGTGCTATTCATTTGATGTTGAGACGAATCAAAAACCCTGCTGAGAACTTTAATAAGATACCTAACAAGGAAAGTTCTCCCCATTAGGCAGTCTGGCTAGCTTACAATCATTGCTGTGCTATTTTGAGATGCTTTAATATGTTTCAAGGTAGTATAATGGACCTTTGGGGTGCTTCAGATAATTACAGTTTTGTAAAATCTTTATTGAGATATTATATACGTATACATATATGCACATAACCACACATTTATGTCTGTACTCCACAAGATTAAGTAGTAGAGCTGGATGATGTTATATCACCATGTGAAATTGTTGGTCATGGTACTAATCNTAATTAACTGAAGCATTTCCAGCAAAGCCTATTGACATAAAGATAGCTTTGGATTTGTGAACCTATATTTGCTACAAATTATATAGGGAGTGTTGGAGCAAATCCTTCCATTCAGCTTGATCAAGAAATATGAGAGAGGCCAGAAGCACTACGATATATGAAGCACTACTGTTGGAAGGGACTTTGATAGGAATGATTGCTCAATTTAAAAATTATAGGAGAACAAAATAAAAATAATTTTTTCTCAATATCCAATTTAGAACAAAATAAACATAATTTTTTCCTCAGTATACAACTTAGACATGCACGAAACTTTGGAATACATTGTTTAAAGAGGGGGAGGTGCTGAAGCAGTTTTAAGAAGTCAGCTGTTCAAATAAAAATTTCACCTGATTTTTCTATATGGTTCACTTTCTCAGAAGACATGTATTGGATCTTTGTCTTGCTTGGTGATTCATATTTCTTCCTGGCCACCTAAGACTTAACCCACAGATCTTTTTTGCAGTCTCCATGTTTGCCAAGTCTTCTCACAGGATTTGTTCATGCTAGTTTGCCAGCAAACCCCTGCATACTGTTGTTTACCAGATATTTGTAAAAACAACTTAGGCATGCTTGACTTTGCCTGGAGTGTCATATAGTACTTTTTGGATTTACCTTTCTATAATGTCATTACTTACGAGAAGCAGGCCCTGACAATTTTCTTCTTACAAGTGGGATATTGGGATATTGTTTTAAAAACTAATTTAAGTATCCACTTCCTTGGATTCTTATATTTTTACCTATTTAACTAGCTTTTTATTTCAAACAAAATGCTTCTAGACATGACTGCATTTTTTCTCTCTTTAATATAAATAAAGGAAGCAGTTATAAATAGTTGATGAAAATCTATGCATGCACAGTTATTTTTAATTGCTGAGAAGTTTCTACTACATTCAGCCTGCAGCTGGCTGTATTGTTATTGTGTTGGTCACATTATAGCTGGCTAACTATTTTTTGCTTTCCCAGCTATATTTTGGGCTTTGTACTGTGCTTTAATAAGCCCTGATGGGTTTCAGCTTAAGTAATGGTCCAATAGAAAAGATTTTTAAGAACAAATATAAAGTAAACACTTATAGTCTTACTCCAATTATGTAATTGTTTAGAAAAAGTTTGTCCATTAAAAAGTTATCAGCCCTGGGAGTAAATAAGAAAATGGAAAATGTATACAGGTAAACTGGAAAAAGTGTATAATATATATTCATCAAGTCCATTTTGCTGTACTTATCTGATATTTCCTTTGATAAGGTATGTCAGTTTCTAGATAAAGGACTTAACGCTACTGATGAAACTAAAGAAGATAATGTAATAGCCTAAGAAATGTAGGCTGCACAAAAAGCTAGTATAAAGATTATGATTAACATCAGTTTGAAAGGAATTAAAAAAGTTTCACAGAGGTAAATGCTGTTTAATATTTTCTTTTCTGACCATAGCACAGAGACTAGCAGTGTTCTGCTAATTTATTTTTTTCTAGCAAAAAGGATATATTGTCAGTTCGTGGATAATGTAAATGTCTTTAAAGGGCTAAATGCAATGAAATTATCTTGTTATCAACCACAATATCACACATCTTGGGATCATGTTAGTGGCTACTGCTATAAGTAGGAATTTGGACAGAATAACAGAGCAGGAAGGAAAACCAAAGAGTATTATTTAGCCATAACAGTCGGGCATCAGTGCAATGTATCTTTGAAAATCTTAAGGTTTACCACCTGCAATACTTCTTCAAAAAAAAAGGAAGAAGTAGAGCCATTGCAATATTCAAGTCAAATAGAGGAGTTATCGCCATCCAGCTCTAAAAAACCCACCAAATTCTATCTGAAATATATTTGGAAAATACTAATCAGATGAACAGGAAAAGGAGACCCTATATTCTGTGAATCTAAAATATATGGCTTCCTTGGTCAAGCAAAACAAAGATTAATGTCTGTGGTGAAATCCAAGACCCAATCACCAGAAGGGGATAGCATTTCTTAAAGGATGACATTGATAAGAGAGAAAGTGATTATTAATTGTTAAGGAACTGATTCAGGCCTGAGTTTTCAAATTTCCAACCATGTTTGGAAGAAGTTTACTGAGAAAACTTCCAATCAGAATGGCAACGCAAAGGATTAAACTACGAAAAGTTTTATTTGATTATGCATCAGATATTTTCCTCTGCCAAGAGATGTGGTGGTATCCTTATGGCTGATCAAGAAAATCAGAGTTGTAAAACATTTTTCTGGTTTTGCTATGAACAGTTTTAAGTATTGCAGCTAGGTTACAAGTCCTGGATGATTCACATTACAAAGAAACAACAACGTTTTAACATGATTAAAAGCACAATGATTCTACATTCTAATCAGGTGTTAACTGTTTTTTTCCTACAGATTTCAGTGAAACCACATCAAGGCTGTATACTAGCACACGTTCTTTCAGGAGCCACTTCCAAGAACTGAAACTTCACCAAAGTTTCTCTATCAAAATATCAGATATGGTAAAACAATTAACTTAAAGTGACATAAATCAATTATGTGCATTTTAAACATGGAAGTAAATTTATCCTCAACATTACTGAATAAACTTAAGAATAACTAGCTTCATTAAAATTTGAATTATTTAAATTATTATTAATTTGACTTTATCTGAGAGAAATGATCCATCCATGTCTGCTTGTTTCTTTCTTTTTCTGTAAAAATTTTTATTCCGTCATATAGATAGGTGATGTTTTTTATCTCTTTTTCCTTTATCTCACTTCTCAGTCCTTAAACTGCTCTTTACAGTCTTTCTGCTGCATCCATTCCATATTGAAGTTTTGTTGTCTTTTTCTTGTGTTTAGAACAAGATGAATAACCCAGTTGTAAAATTAATCCTTCACAAGTTTCTTTCCTCGCAGGGACAATGCATTTTCAAACATGGAAAACAATGAATACATAGTCATCATTGTTACATTGGAATGAAAGAGAACTTTTTGACTTAGGATATCAGTATTTCCTCAAATAAAAATTATTTTATCTTAGGAAAGACAAAAGCCTTTTGTTTTTCTTATACTGCAATGCTTTCTTAAAAATATTTTGATGCCCATTTTTAAGCAGATTTTATTAAGATGTAGAGAATCAAATAAAATGAAGCATGAGTACAAGTACAACAATGTACTTGTGACTACAAAGATTTTCATTGCAATCAAGAGGTGTTAACAATCATGCAAGCTTGCCCACTTTGCTTCAAATTATCTGGGTACTTAGATATTGATTGATTTTTAACCACTAGAAAGTGAGATGAATTATAAAGCATGCAACCCCGCCCCCCCCCAACCCAAGCATTAGAAAAGCTGTTCTGCAGCTTAGTGTCCTGTCGTGGTTTTACCACTAGGAGGCGTGGTACTGACAAGAGAGATCCAATAGAAGCAACACACACACACACAAAAACAAATAACAAGATTTATTTTACACACACAGAAAAACCGACAATAAAGCACAAAGACAGACAAATTAAGCTCTTCTGGGTCCAGTGGCTGATATGGGAAAACGCTAGGGTAGTGCTAGGTCTTTGCTGGGGGCTCCTGAAAAGACACAGGGCCAATTAAAAGACCACGACTGCCCACCCTCCTTTTCCCCGGGAAGGAATACCACTGCTGATGAAAAGATGTGGTCCTCAGCCCATGCTGCTGTCGCTGCAGTCATCGATCCGCCTGCGCTGCTGCAAAACTTGGCGCTGAGGTGAGCAGAGGTGTTGTCCCGAGCTCTGTCAGTCCCAAAAGAGAAAGATGGCCGCCTCGCTCGCTCTTTTATAGGGGACCTCAGTGAGCCTAAAATCTGCCTAGGCCTCACGCTTCAAGAAACACGAAATTAGGCCTTCTTTTGTATTCTGACAACCATAAATGAAAAATGTTATTCTATTGTCTTTAAGACTAGTAATATGCCAACCAATCACATAAACTGTAGGGGCGCATGATTGAGACCCCTCAACCAATGATTCTGTGAGATTCATCACGTGATCATACAAAAAACATATAAAAATCTGTGCATGAAGCAATAAACTATTCCTTGCTTGCAACGTGACTATGGCCTGTGTCAATCTGCGTTGCTGGTTGGGGATCGTGTCAAATACAGCAGCCATACCACAACATGCCCCAAATGCATAACATAGTAAATGAACCGGGTGTGACAGCTGATACTCCCTCCCTCAGACCTAACCAACACATCTGCAACACTTGACATCTACACTCGAAAATAAGCAAAAAGTGAAGTTGATGAGAGTTTAATGAAAACAATATCTAACTTCAATTAGTTACAGTGGAAGCTCACTAATTTTCACTTGGCTAACTCCCAAACTCTGTAATTTTAAAGGAAATGTCATCTCTCCCTTCTTCTCAAAAAAAAAAGATCTTAAAAACCAGAAAGCCATAGGAATACTGTGTCAGAAAGAAATTCTTACCTTTCTAAAATATATAGCATTATATTACAGAGCATGTACATAGATCTTGTGGCATCATCACAAAAGGTAACTAGTATTACCTTCATCATACTTTTTGAGGCTCCTTCTACAGTGCTGAGAATTGAATCTAACCCTTTTGTGCTCAGTTGTGCTTGCAGGATTGAGATGGTTAATTTGTGTTTCCTAGGTCTTCATTATCAGCCTTGAGAGCAAACTGCTTCTTGAGATAACTGGACTGAAAGTAGCTCATAGCTGATTTTCACTTTTGGTGCCCTAGAACTGGATTCATCTGGGCGCACATATAAACAAAAGACACTTTATAACAATGAGAAGCAGTGCCTGGGCCTAAAATAGCTCTTAGGTATCCCTTTCTTTCATAGAAATGATCAAAAAGAAAACGTGGGATTTAAATGAAACTGTAGTCTAGTTCACACATCAGGACTAAAAAAGGAGTTCATTCTGATGAAAAGCTGCCTCAGTGCCTACTAAGAGAGTAGTCACCATGTATAACACAGATTTAATTTCAAGCTTGTATAGGTTAATTAAAAACAAACAAACAAACAAACATGCATCTTTATAACACACCTCATGGACCATACTTCTACCTTAACAAGTATGTTTTTATTACTCACTGATCCATTAAAAAATAAAACCAGAAATACCATCTAGTGGAGTAAAATATCTTTTAAAAATAAAAAGTTTCACTAACAATGACAAAGAAAATCCAAGACAGAAGTTTTGCCTAATCATTGATCTTTTGAAAATGAAATCAACAGCTCTGCATGAATCACTTAGCTTAATTGTCACAAAGGACTTAGCCTTTTCTCTATTTTTATGTATGATATTGTCTTTTTATGTATGAAATTAGTGGTTCGCTGAGGGTAACATGCTGGACTAATCTATGGCTTTTGTATCTTTTTTACAAAAATTAGTTTTCAATGTGCAGGAGGTTGATAGCTGGTGTAATTTATACAGCACTTAAATTTTCTATATATTTTCTTTCTTTTCCTCCTTCGCATAGATTCAGGATTACTTTCATTGTGCTATCTGCATAGCTGAAGATATCCACATTTGCTCGGAGGTTGTAAACCATAATCACTGCTTAATCATATTCTTTATAGGCATTGCACAACGGTCTTTTTCAAAATCAGAATAATCAGACACTTGGAGTCCCATATCCATCTTAGAAAACACTTTGTATTTAGAGGTAGAGTCTTTAGGTAGTAGTGGCCAATCCTGAAAATCCTCCTTAATGTAAAAAGTCTTTATTGAAAGTAAGTCTCCAACTACCTTGAAATACATGGAATATGTATTGAGGATAGTATGGATATATGCCTATCATGGATATCTGCCTATCAGGATATCTTTCTGTCCCTGTTTTTAATATTTTTCCTAAGCTTTGTTATGGGTGGTTGCTACTTCTGGCAGTTTTGAAGAGCTGCAAGAGTTAGCAGTTTGAAAAATTTCGTCTCTGGACTGGTTTTGCATGACATTCCACAGAGACAATAGTCCTTACACAGAGACCTTCTGAAAATGTCATCTTTATTCCTCCTAGTGGAGTCCTCGTACTGTGGTTGCTTCCTCATTCATTGTTAGCACATAATAGAGCATAGATAATGATTTACAATTTTGGTTGTTTTCTGGTATTTCTAATGTGGCAAAGGAAGCCAATGACAAATCAAAAACCTTTTCTGTTGTGTTTTGAAGAGAAATGTAACACCTCACTTGGCAGCATCTCAGCTGACTAACAGAATATTTGACAAACATTTATAGAAGGTTGTAGCTATAGCTACAATTGCCCTGGAATTCCCCTGACGTTCACTATACTTCAAATCTGAAAGGCAGATCTTCTGTAAGGCAATCTTCCATTTTACTGTAGGCAATCAGACATCTCAAATAAGGAGACTCCAATGCTATTAGTATTGAGAAAATAGTTTTCTAAGAGGAAAAATGCCTTTAATTTAGCACAGTATGCTGTAAAAGAGTAAAACATTTCTATGTTTCTGCCTCCTAGGACAGACCAGATTCTGTCGATGAAGAAGTGTATACAAAATAGTCCTTCTGGTGCAGCAGTTTCTTCTAGTAAATGGTAACATCCATTGCTCAGAGGTGAAATATGAGTATACTCCAAGGTGCTCAGTAGTTTCTTCAGTTTGCATGATTCTCTAATTAGAAGTGGTTTGAATGCCTTAATAGCTCCCAATGCATTCACCAATAGGACATAATTTACAGGAACCTTACCAGGAGATTTTATAAGGTGACCTAACACCATCAAAAATATTTTTGTTTTTCATTTGACTGAAGACAAAGAAAAGGTTCTATTGTCTGTTGTCTCAATTTCTTTAGTATGAAGGACTTGATTATGATGTCAAGACACATGTGAATCAGTTTTCTCAAAGCAGTTATCTCAATTTAGATCAACTGAAAATTTGATCTACTGTTCCCTTAAATATTTTGTTTATATGTTAAGGCTTTGGTTTACCTCAGGCTTGCATTAATGAAGAGGTATTATTAATGTTTGTTGATTTTCTTGTGTTTACTTATTCTGTGCTGTGTGTTCACTTGTTTGTGGGCTTTTTTTGCCTTCTTTAGTTCGGCAACACTGGTTGTTTTTTTCACCCTCTCTTCCTTTCTATGTACCATATCATCAAGTATCTCCTACTGTGAACTTGAAAGTAAATGTCATTGTATATTCAGAGGCTGGGCACAAACGAGGCTTCATCCCTGTCCTACTGAAATTTTTTACTCTAAAAATGAACTTTACGATGTGTGTTTATTTTCTAAAGATGAGTTTAAACACTAAATCCAAACTTCCTGCAATTTAGGGATTTTTTCTATAAATTCAGATCTGATTCCAGGCACAAACATTGTTAATCTAGCATTGTTTGAGGTTAATATTTGTGTTTCTCATGGGTTGACTTCTTGATAGATTTCTTTTTCTTGTAAACAATGTCATTTTCTTTCAATCTAGAGTTTCATTTACACTACTCAGAATTTTCTCAATATATTACAAAAAACAGTTTATAAAAAATACACTTTCCAGAACTGTTAATTAAAAGGGCTTGTTGGGATAAATAAACCCATATGCTGTTGATTAACCACCTTTTAGGGGTCAACAGTTGGAATCTCCTGCTGTGCTTATGTTAATTGTTGTCCAAAATTTTACCAGAAACTGTTTTGTCCATATGGCGCTTACTGAAAATGTAAGGCCTACAGAGAGAATGAAAAAAACAAAGAAAAAAGGTATCTCAGGGTGTGCTGTGTGACAATTTCATGGTAGTATTCATCCTGCTCTGCATCTTACATAAAGTACAGAAAAATTTAAAAAGTAGTAGAGGTTTTATGTGGGTCTGTGTCTATTCAATATTATCATGTCTGTGAATATCTCCTGCTATTTAAAGAGAGAATATCTACCTGTATACAAGGAAATATAAACGTAGATTTTCCAAATAATGGAAAATATAAAGAGATGGCAGTATGTTTTAAAGCCGAAAACTATACAGCAAAGAGCTCATATTGTTGACTCTGGACATGTGGTTTATCAACTGAAGAGTAAGCATTCTTCCTTGTAACACCCAATATATACTGACATTTCTTTTTGTTAGTTAATTATCCCCTACTCTGTCTTCATGGAAGGTGAATCTTAGAGGTGTCTATAAGAGTGGAAGATTTGCCCTTTGATTGTCTTTTTTGAAGTTTAAAAACACACTCACCATTACTGAAAACTCTCTTTTTTGGGGGATTATTTTAAATTTTAAGCATACAAATAGTTCACTTCCATCATTCAAAATGTAAAGGTTTAGGAAATTATTTGCATATGACTTAAAAAAAAGCCAAACAAGCTCCAGACTTTGGTATGTTATGCAGAGACTTAAATGAGACTAAAAGTGTTGCCTAAGACTGCTAAAACTCTCTACCTATTTCACCACATTTCTGCCGAAATTATGGAACACTAACTGGCCAAGTCTGAGCTTCAAACTGTGATATCATCAATTGGGTCAGAATGAAGTCCAACAAAAAAATATTTGTATTGATCATTTCTTTTACTTACTATTTCTTTTCAAATAAGAGAATGAATCACTATTGAGAAAGCCACAAACTTTTAAAAAAGCTCGCCAACTTTATTTCAAAAAGAAACTGAGAAAGGGAATAACTGAGCTGTGGATTAATTTAGTCTAGTTTGACAGTTCAAATGGAGATTGTGAGTGACATATCTAAACACTTGGATCACAGTACTTCCAAACACAGGTGAGGAAAACCACTATATTCAGTGTGATATTAACTGCTCAAAAGTTTCTACATGGTGAGCAGCAGAAACCTGGTTCTGATTGAAGATTTGGCTCTGCAGTCTTGTCCATCAAAGAATGAGAAAATCCTGTAACATATCTCCTTTAGTTGAAGAGAACAAATTAGCAAACCCTTTGTTTCAGAGACAATCAAATGATGTTAACCATATGGTTGTCTCCTCTCACACTGAAACAACTGTGACTTCAGCTCAAGAAGAGCTGGAGAAAGTGATGGGCTGGATGATGACAACACAAAGTGCTTGTCTAGGTTGAACGCCCTGTGATACCACAATCTTACAGAAGAAAACCAATTGCCCCTGGTACAGTCCATGTTCATATTTTACATTGTCTGGAAAAACATGTTGGACAGGAGAGAAAAAGTAATGAGGGTTTCTTTTTGTTTGTTTGTTTTAGGAAAAAAAAATTAACCATTTTAAAGAAAATATTGCATTCATGTAGCTTTGCTTTCTACGGAGGCAGAATTATGTCTCGTTCTCC
>VYZS01092153.1:34025-45684 GCA_013400695.1 Neodrepanis coruscans | reverse complement strand
CACCTCTAAGGCTGATATTCTTGTATAGCATTTGACTATGCTGTTAGCAAACACAACCTGTGCCTGCTTTCATTCTGACAACGGTTGAAAGACTTTGGTTCATTCTTTCTGTACGTTTCGACATGCCGATAAATATTTGTCAACAGTTATGTGTATTGCACCAATTCAGGAACAGAAGGAAAACTTTTCAAACAAAATTGCTGTGATTTCTACCCAGTACATATGAATGTCTTCTCTTCCACAGAAAAATCAACTAACATATCATTGTCGATATCTCATCCTCCCTCAGCAGTCAAAACATGCTTAGAAAATAAGTGCTACCTACCCTTAACATACTCTAGCGTAACATGCAAACACACACACACTTTTTTGTACTCCTCCCATGCTGGGTGATTCCATGTGAAATATAGGTAGATAGTTCTCTTTCTCTTACCATTGCATAGCGTGTTGCTGTGAAAACAAACCCAATTTTAGTATCAGGGGATATTTTTGAGTTGGTTTTTTTTTTTTATGTTTTTCCTACTCTGAGTCTGCTGCTAGATTCTTCAGTTGCCATGGTGAGCAGGGGTGTAGGCAGTTCTTCTAGTTAGGGAAAAAAATAAAAATCATGAAATGAATGCTAATGAGAGGGGAAGCTGGCAATACTCTGTTTTATAACCTGGTCTGGTTCACAAATAAAGAGCTTTCGACCTCAAGCTTTTTTGGGGCAACACAGAAAAAGGTCATGAAATCAGGTGCTCATCTTGAAATAAATTCTTTGGGGTTCTTTTTGCAATCAAAAAAGACCATGCAGAAGAGAATAGTCCAGTGATTCAAGAAAGACTCTAGGAAATTAAAAGTCCTGAATCCTGTTTTTGCTTTAGTGCTGCCAGTTGTTTACTGAACGAGGTAGGTGAAAGATGGGCACTGCAATGATGGGTAGTGGCCTCTTTGGCAATCCAGCATCTGGTCTCCTTCATTGAGAAGCTCACCCCACAGTCTTTTTCTTAGGAGAACTCTAAATTTATGCACCAGTGTCTACTAGANCTACCTCAGCATTTTTACTATTCTCTTGCCTTATCAATACATACTTTCCCACTCCTCTATTTTATTCATATTTGATTTTCATTGTCTTCAACCCTGGCTCCATTTCTGGTAGCACTAGATCTGCTTTCTGCATTTTCTTGATCCTGTCCTTCATTCTCCTGCAACTTACATTCACTGAAAGAGAGTAACTCAAATAGTTAGAGAATAAATAGCAACAGAAAGCTAATTTATGAAATTGAAATGCAATGAGCAGAATGATGATAAAAACATACAAAAATTCATCCAATTGTTTCTGAACACATGCACTTGGCTTTGAGGCTTGTCAGACTTGATAACCTTCTATTCCAATTTCTGTGCATGAGAAAACCATGACTGACATGTTTTTGACAACAAATGTAATCTGCACGGTAGACATGTGTGCATTTCAGCTCCTCAGTTCAACTGCATCCTCTGTCTGTGACTCTTCTGTGCGGCTCTAGAGCTGGTCAACCATCACTTTCCTTCCTCATGAGGTATATGTATGAAGGTTGTGCTTAGAGTGAAACATGGTATTCCAGTGTGAATAATAAGCACACAAGAAGTTTGTGAGCTTGGCTTTCACACAGCAATGTTTATCCTAATAGCTATCTTTTTATTATATGGAATACTTTGCATTTAATATGGGGTGGAAAATGATATTTGGTCCTTTTTTTTAAAATTATTATTCAACTGCAAGTCATTTGCAACTGATTGCAGACAAGGAAAGTTATTTTATCTACTGTTCTTTCATTAAGAAAAATGGACTCTTTAGCAAGTTTTATGGAAGAAAACTTCCAATGAGCTCATCTACTGTGATTAGATTAATGTGTGTCAGACTGTTTTCCTTACTCATATGAGTAAAATCATTTTGCCACAGAAAGAAAGAAAACTTTTCATTGACGTTTTATTTACTAGTTTTNGATAGTTCTCTTTCTCTTACCATTGCATAGCGTGTTGCTGTGAAAACAAACCCAATTTTAGTATCAGGGGATATTTTTGAGTTGGTTTTTTTTTTTTATGTTTTTCCTACTCTGAGTCTGCTGCTAGATTCTTCAGTTGCCATGGTGAGCAGGGGTGTAGGCAGTTCTTCTAGTTAGGGAAAAAAATAAAAATCATGAAATGAATGCTAATGAGAGGGGAAGCTGGCAATACTCTGTTTTATAACCTGGTCTGGTTCACAAATAAAGAGCTTTCGACCTCAAGCTTTTTTGGGGCAACACAGAAAAAGGTCATGAAATCAGGTGCTCATCTTGAAATAAATTCTTTGGGGTTCTTTTTGCAATCAAAAAAGACCATGCAGAAGAGAATAGTCCAGTGATTCAAGAAAGACTCTAGGAAATTAAAAGTCCTGAATCCTGTTTTTGCTTTAGTGCTGCCAGTTGTTTACTGAACGAGGTAGGTGAAAGATGGGCACTGCAATGATGGGTAGTGGCCTCTTTGGCAATCCAGCATCTGGTCTCCTTCATTGAGAAGCTCACCCCACAGTCTTTTTCTTAGGAGAACTCTAAATTTATGCACCAGTGTCTACTAGAACATCATAAAGAGAGTTAACTAGAAAACATGTAAAGTTTTACCCACACTTACACTTTTTAATTTTCAAATTTCTGTTAATAAGAGAATCACAGAATCATAGAATGATCTGGCTCAGAAGGGACCATAAAGATCATCTATTTCCAACATCCCTGACGTAGTCGGGGTCACCTTTCACTAGATGTTGTGACTCAGAGCCCCGTCCAACCAGGTCTTAAACACTTCCAGGGATCAGGCATCTGGAACTTCTCTGTGCAACCTCTTCCAGTGCCTCACCACTCTCATAGTAAAGAACTTCCTAATATCTAATCTAAACATACCTTCTTTCAGTTTGAAGCCATTCCCCTTGTCCTGTCACTACATGCCCTTTTAAATAATTTCTCTCCAACTTTCTTGTAGGCATCCTGAAGGTACTGGAAGGCCACAATTAGGTCACCTCCAAGACTTCCCTTCTTCAAGGATGAGCTATCCTAATTTTCTTAGCCTTTCCTCACAAGAAGGAAAGGCTCCATATCTCTAACAGGGTCTTGGTGGCCCTCCTCTGGACTCACTCCAACACGCTGGTGTCCTTCTTGTGCTGGAAATCCCAGAGCAGTAGTTACCACCCTTCAAAATATATCACACTTCAAAACATCACAATTTTCCATGAATGGTATAAATTTCTCCATATTCATGTGAAACACTGTTTGCTATTCTATGCTCTTCTTTCCATTCTGCTTTTCTCTCCTCTACCTTTTCTTAATTTTGGTTTGGTTTTTTTTCTTATTTTTTTAAAAGAAAGGCATGGAAGTAGAAAAACATTAAAGAAAAGACTAATTTCTTTGAAAAAAGCACGATTTGGGGAGCTTAAAAGCTTTTCACCAAACACTTTTCCTCCCCTCTAGCAATCATCTCTCTAGGAATTCAGTTTATTTATCTATCTAACGGAAATAGTCAGCACTTCTTTTTATAGACAAAGGAAAAAAATGGCATATGTTTGCTGTAATTTTAAAATGGTTAGCATCTTCTATCTTTCATCTTTGGGACACTCGGCAGCGCTTGTGTTTCTGACTGGAAGTGGTGGCAATGGAGCTGGGTCAGTTGATAACATGACTTCTCACAGCTGCCTGTCCTGCCTGGACAGTGGAGCAAGTTCTGGCTCCTTGCTAAATTGCTGTAGTTTGCAGACATGTTTTCCCCTTTTGCTTCTCTTAAGATGTTGCATTGTAGGCTCTGGTAATTTAGTAACCTCTGAGCTGTCTGCGTATGCTCAGCTCCGGGCAGCGCTGAGCCAGAGCAGAGCTTGCCCTGCTGGGACAGGAGGAGCGCCTGGCCCCAGCTGAACTTTGCAGTTTAATTTAAGTGCTATTAAAATAGGTACTACAAGGGGTACTATATTTGTGGTAAAAAGACAGAGCTACTATCAGGTGCACAACTAGTTTTATATTAGGATCACTTGTATGTAATATATTATGTCAATGTGACTGGTAAAAATAATTTTCAATTATTTTGAGTACCTCAAAAAAAAAGAGATGGCATTGACTTTTAAATAGTAAATGTGCTGCATAGCTTATTACTAGATACCAGGGTTATTATGAGGCATAATTAACATCTTTAAGGTATCTCAAGATCTTGTACCATACAAATGTCTAGCATTACTGTTTTTGACTTGGAGTACTTTAAGAACTGTAAGAAACTAGTCACTCTCTTAGGTTTAATTAATCCTGTAGATTACTGATATTAAATCAATATCTCACTGGAAGAACAGCAGTATTTTCCCTCCCACCATATCATGTGCTTAATAGTGGAAAAGTACTCCCTTACTTTAGAGCTGGGTAAAATTCTGCTGTTATGGAAGCTTGTGAAAAAGAGAATTTTGACTTCTGGTTCTGAAAAATATCCATAATAATAATAACTTCCTTTTTTTTTTTTTTTTTTTTTTTCAATTGGAAACCCCAATTCTTTGCTTAAGACTTGATGATAAATTACCTGTAACAGTGATTTACAGTATGTTTTCAATAGGAATTGCTTTATATGTAGGGTAAAATTTGGGGTAACTAATTTTTAAATTTTCAGTAAATGGAAAAATTTTTTCTAGAAATTACTACTTACTCATCTTACAGCTACTTGATAGTAAAAATCTGAAGATAGTTCTTCAAGGAAATAAAATAAATTGGTTTGCCTTTAGTGTGTTTATGTGTGAGATTAACAGATGGCAGAGCATTACAGTTCCTAGCCAAGTTTAACCTAGGATTTACACAGTCTTAAACAGACAAGGGAAGTTTCAGATCTTTTTGCTGGGGCAACAGAAGGCCATGAAGCCACCTTCTGCATGCAAAACTTACTTTAAATCTGAGGTCAAGACAAAGAAATTCCTTATTGCACTTGTCTTAATAAATCCCTTTATAACCAAATATTGTAGGAACAATGCTCTAGGCAAGGTCTAGATGGTCTGAAAATAAAGATTTTACTCTTTTCTAAGTTTTAAAATACATTTGCTTGCAGTTTCTTTCGTATGTTTTGAGATACAAGACAATTTCACTTGACAGATATACCCTATCACAGCTAAACTGAACCTTTTGGCTGCCAAGCACTAAGAATATTCCAGTTTATTTGTTAATCCTGAAGGCTTATAAATCAAAACTTTTAAAAAATCAAGCCAAAGAAACTCTCACTAATTGGAATAATATCCACATTTAAAGATGTAGAGGGCTGAAGACAGACTGAGAGAGCTGGGGCTGTTCAACCTGGAGAAGAGAAGGCTCTGGTAATACCTGATAGCAGCCTTCCAGTTCCTAATGGGGGTTAACAAGAAAGCTGGAGAGGGACTTTTTACAAGGGCATGTAAATATAGGACAATGGGGAATGGCTTTAATCTGAAAGATGATAGGTTTAGATTAGATATGAGAAGAAATTCTTTACTGTGAGGGTGGTGAGGCACTGGAACCATTTGTCCATGGATTCCCCATCCCTGGAGGTGTTAAAGGTGAGGCTGAATGTGTCTTTGAGCAACTTTATCTGGTGAAAGGTGACCCTGCCCATGGCACAGAAGCTAGAATTAGATGATCCTTAATGTCCCTTCGAACCCAAATTGTTCTATATTTCTATGAAAAACAAATACTGGTTTCTTTCATCTATACCAAATAAGCTACATAAGCAAGATACGTTTGCTTTATACGTATTTTGTTACTACAATCTTCATGGTATTAATCTCTTTTCCTTGAAAAAGAAGTCTAAGGAATCATAATCTTCCAGCAAACCTCAGAGAGTGCTGCCTGAAGAAATTATTAGTCTAAACCTATTAATTTAAACAGACACTCTTTCAGATGCAAATATATACATAAGGCATGCAAATTTGCTTCAGCAAGCAGCAGGTTAAAATTAATCCAGGTGTTTCAGATAAATCTCTTGTATTCTTTTCATCAGAGTAATTGGTACTAGCATTGCACACAAAAGATGACTAATGATAGTATATTCACTGTAGAGCACAGCAAATATTGAAATTAAATTATGTGGCTTTAGGCATTTTTAGAGATAGAATAAACAGTGATTCACTGTGTCACAGTCCTCATGACCCTTCTTTATTTCACTTATGAAGCTGCACATAATCTATGCAGGCCTAAAAAAAGAAAAAAAAGTAGACAAATGCAAGCATTAATTTAAAAATAAAAATGTGATAAGGATGAATAGATCAAATATTCATGCTGTTGTGAACAGGGCTGGATGAAGTTCTGGTATGGATATGAAGCCCCTATAGCAGTCTACTTTTTTCTTTGTCTTTGTCCCAGAATACGTGACATTTTGGGCTGGGCTAACACAGGGTGGATAGCACAGCCAGTACCCCTGTAAATCCCTCTCTCTGTTACACCCCTCCCCCTCCCCCCCATATCACTGAAGGGGAGAAAACACTGTTACATAAACTTCAGTGGCAAATATGCATTATGGATTGAGAAACAGTAGAAGAAAAAGTGAAGCCTTAATGATATTAATGGAAGGCAGAGATATGGATCTCTTAGCCTGCTTGAATGTACAAGAGTCCACAGGGACAGGCAGGATGCTGGGGGAGCTTCTTGATGGCTGGAAAGGGCAAATATTACATCACAATCCTGTTGCAGGTTATGGCATAAATCCTCCACAAAGCCATTTCCAGGCCAAAGAAGAACAAGGTATTTGGGAACAACCAGCAACATCTAATCAAAGGATGAATCATACTTGACCAACCCAGTAGCTTTCTATGATGAAATGATTAAGCAGATGAGCTAAATGATTTTTGACATTACCAAGACTTTCAATGTAAGTTCTGATAGTATACCCTGTAAGCAAAGTAGTGAATATAAACTGTAAAAATGACTGAACGAAAACTGGACTCAAAGGGAGATGATCAGGAGTATGAAATACAATTTGCAGATGATTATTAGCAGTGTCTCTCAGGGACAATACAGAAGTCAATACTGGGGATAATGGGGCAGCAGGTACGGCCAGCAAATTTGTAAATCATATCAGGAAATGGTTTATATACTAGAAAATGGAGCTGCTATTCAGAAAGACCTTAGTAGAAAATATAAATGGGCAGAAAAAACATTTCTGAAGTCCAGCAAATGCAAGATTCTGTCTCTGGAACTAAATAAGCACATGCAAACACGGAATCTGGCAGCTGACTGACTAGGAAGCAGCTTTGCAGAAAAGGACCTGAACTTCTACGTAGACAAAAAATAGGTGAACCAGCACTGTGCTCTTGCAGCAAAGAAAACTAACTGCACATGGAACTGTACGAGCAAAACTAGTAGTCATCAGGTAGTAGATAGTGATTGTCTTCTCTTTTGGCACTCATTGGAGTGCATCTGTTATGCTGTTTTGTGCTCCTCAGCACAAGAACAGACCTTGGCATGGCTGTCTCCGTCCTTGGAGACAGGCAAAAGCTGTCTGGACATGGTCCTGGACAACTGTTTCTAGGTACCTTGGGTGAGCAGGTAGAATGGACCAGATGCTCATAAGATACCCCTTTCAACTTTAACCATTCAACTTTAACAATCCTGTGACAAACAGGAATGTGTCCAAAGAAGTGGTACTAAGGTGATTAAGAGGCTGAACCACTTAATATCTAAGAACTGCTTTTGTTCAGTGTAGAGGAGAGAAAGCTAAGGTGAGACCATATCAAGTTGTTCAAATACTTAGCTACAGAGTACAGAAAGGGAAACAAATCCTTTTAGAGGTGCACAGTGATAGGATGAAAGGTAATTGACACAAACTGCAATACACTAAATTCCTTTTAAATACAAGAATAAAAAATTCATCAAGTTGTTCAAAGAATTCATGGAATTTCCAGCCTTGGGGATATTCTAAACATGAAGGAAGAAAGTCCTCAGCCTTCCCTATCTAACTTATCTAATTTATTCTGTGAAACTATGCTTCAGTAAACAAAGTGGTTAAGACAGCATCCTTACATGATAGAAACCAAAGCAATCTGAAGTAAGGTATTTCCCTCTCTCTCACTTTTTATTTTTTTTAAAGTTGCCTAAGAATAAATATTTGAAGATATAGTAATCCACAAAAGGCAATCAGTGACCATTCTGTGATAACTGAGGTACCAGTCTGGTATATTATGGAGTAAAGTTTGAAACTCTTTTCTTGGATGTGTGTTGCATAAGAATGGGTTCATGTAACTCTAGGAGAGGATTCACAGGGTTAGGAATTGCAAATTCTTTACAAAGAAGGATCAAAATGTGGGACTTTAGAGGAAGGGGGAGCCTCCATCAAACAAACTTGGGCAGCTCACATCTCTGCTAACTGACTTCTGTGCATGTCACTCTCCAATACCTGATTCTTATGGTCTACTGCAGGAGGGCAGCTATACAAACTGGATTTTAAATTACACCTGATTGATTCTGATTTATTGACAAAAAATATGTCATTTGGGCTCAGTTCAAAGAAGTTGGTTGTTTTTGTACCCTATTCCTCTTTCATGGACACTAGTTTGCTCATTGAATCCATATTTCAACATAGCATGCATTGCTTTCCTTAAAAATAAGCCTACAAAACAAACATAAAGCTTCATAGCAGTGAACAGGAGATGTAAATGGTACTCTGAAAAAGAATCTGCTTTTAGAGGTTTTTGGCATGTCTTCTCATTAAGCATCCAAGACAGGAAATGTCTTGCATGACAGAGAATCTTGGAATAGGTAGGCCATTTTATTTCTTTTCCGTTAGAGATGAGCATACACTGAAACTGTACCAAAATGGTATAAATTGGGCCAGTCTCTGTGTTCACAGCTTAAATAGGGATAATCCATTGTCAAGTCAGTTTATGCTTGCTGCAGGCAAGATCAACAGGAACCAGTAAAAATCAGAAGAGTCAGTTTCTGTCCTAGCTTAAGATGAATCCAGTAATTTTTATTTTATCACCAAAGCAAATCCTAGTGCACTCAAATGTCAGTTTCCAGTTATTTGACATTGGAAAGAGACTTTTGTATTGGATGGTAAGGTTTTGGTAGCAGGAGCAGGGCTACAGAGGTGGCTTCTGGAGAACCATCTAGAAGCTTCCCCTTTGTCTGACAAAGCCATTGCCAGCTGACTCCAAGATGGACCCACAGCTGGCCAAGGCTGAGCCCATCAGTGGCAGTGGTAGCGCCTCTGGTGTAACAGATTTAAGAAGGGGTAAAAAAGCAACTGTGCATCAGGAGAGATGAGTGAGAATATGTGAGACAAACAGCCCTGCAGACACCAGGGTCAATGAAGGAGGGGGAAGAGGTGCTCCAGCCTTTGGAACAGAGATTCCCCTGCAGTCCTCCCCCTAAGGAGGAAGGATGGGCAGAGATGATATGTGATGAAATGACAACAGCCCCCACTCCCTGTCTCCCTGCATCATTGGAGGGAGGAGATAAAGAAAACATGGAACCTGGGTAGAAGAGAGGGATGGGGGGGAAGGTGTTCTAAGATTTTTTTTTTTCTCATTGTCTATCTTGGATTGGTAATAACTCAAATTATTCTGTTGGTGATGGCACCTGGTGAGGTATTTGCCCTTAGTCCAACCCATGAGCCTTTCACTGTATTTTCTCTTCCCTGTCCAGCTGAGGAGGTGAGTGATAGAGCGGCTCTAGTGGCAACCTGGGATCCAGTCAGGGTCAACCCACCACAGGACTTCAACAGAGGGTGGGCAAAAGTTTTAGAAAGAAGAGGCATCTTGAGAGTCTCAATTTTTTTCAAATATAGTTTGGGACAACTAATGTGTCCTAGTTTTCCAAGACTGGAAATACTGTATTATGGAAGCCAAGGTTTTAAAAATGTTAAGATTCTAAGTGCAAGAGCTGAAAGAAAAGCATGAAAAATTAATACTATTTCTGTCACAAGATTTTACAAATGTCATCAGTTTTTAATGTATAGAAAAGATGACACTTTTAGCAGTACACTGCCCTCCAGGACTGTGCTGTACATTGACTTAGATTTTCTAAGAGGTGTAGATACTCCTAGGAGGTGTCTGTTCCTAGGAGGTTCTGTAGGCTAGGAGATGTGATGGCATCCTAATATCAGATAGTATGTCTAAAGTCAGTTTGTCTTTAAAATGTTAAAATTTAAAAAAAAATCAGAGTGGTTCTGCCACATAAATTATAGATAAAGAAAATATAAAATGAAAATTAAGATCAAATTATCAAAGGTCATAATAAATTATAGTTCTTTTAAGATAAACAAAAATAAGAATCCTACAGTCATTTGAAATGTAGTGAATTATCTTGACTTATAAGGGGGGTGATCAGAAAGCTAGGGGTAGTAAAAGGAAACTGAAGGTTTCCTCATAAAATAGTCCCAACATTTCACTGGAAGACTGGAAGATCCATTTTGTGTGTTATCCCTGAACCTATATGTAAATTCAACTCTATTAGGAGCATTCATGCAATAGGAAATGTCAATAAATTAAAATACAATATTTATACACACCAGGATTTATGGAAATGGTCTAAGCAGACAAGTAATTTATTCTTTTCATATGCTAGACAAGGAGAATTAAGTCTTTATTAATTTAGGTATTTGTAAATGCCACTAGGCAGCTCTCCTAAGTTTAGGTACCTGAAGATTCCATTATACTGTCTGGTGTTGTGAATGTGTATTATAGGACATTTTTATTAATGACCACTACCAAATTATTTGAACTGCAGCTAGACTGACTCTCAGAAATTGTCTCATTATTTCTGATGGGGCACACAAGGGCTGGAAGAACATTTGTAAAGAAACATCTACTCCATTATAGAAATAGAATAGATTAGACTAGAATGGAATAGAATAGAATATTTTCTTCTTTATATTTCATGTTAAGACAGTAGGATTCACCTTGTTTCTTTTGAAATTACCATACAAAGTCTCCCTTGGCGAGAGATAATACTTGCAAAACTCGAGCATAAAGAATCAGGCTGAGACAACAAAACCGACTGTGATCTTATTCTTAAAAAAAACATTTAAGTTCATTAAATATTTGATGTTGGCCAGGGGGAGTGGTACAATATGTTCAAAATCACATATCCTATTAGCTATAGATGTCCTTTAGAGAAACTAATTTTATCAGACCAAACCAATACAATCCCTGATTTCTGTTCTTTTTCCCTCTATAATCCATCAAAATAAGAACATTCTCTTCTTAATTTATTGTTAGCAAATACTTCTAAAACTGAATCTTCAATTAAATAAAAGACGCTTAAAGCAGAACATCAACTCTTTGCACTTGACAAAGCATGTATACATTTTCTCTGGAGAGAAAATTTTTTATTCTTAGCCTTATCTTTTAGAATATAAGTGACGTAGGAGCTTAGATTTCCTAGAATAACAGTGAAGAAGCAGATGAAGTCTTGACATATCTGGTTGTAAAATGTCATTTTAGCTGGTTGGCAACGGCAGGATACCTGACAATGTGCAACAGATGTTAGAGTATTAATCACCATGTTTTACTTTCTGTAGAGAAGTATTCAGGAGTTACTCAAATGATAAGGCTTGACAGCTCAGGTAAGTCGTTTTCGTTGTGCTGAAGCTGGAGAAATAATGTGGCCGAATTGCTCCAAAGAGAAGAATGAATTATCAGAGTTTGTGTGAGGTCTGCTGTTTAAAAAAAAAAAAAAAAAAA
>VYZS01092153.1:9444-28673 GCA_013400695.1 Neodrepanis coruscans | reverse complement strand
TTTTCAGCACTAAATCTCTCCTTGGGCTAAAAGGAGGGAGGGAGAGGGTGCGCGGTTTTTTGTAATCTTCTTGAGTTTTTTCCTCAGTCAAAATCGGGCAGAGGCTCTCGGCTAAGGGGATCTTGAGACCACGTGCTCCCTTCTAACTACCCCGGAGTCTCTCAGCCGGGCCAAGAGGGAGAGAGAGACAAGCACTATCTCCCCAGAGCGTCCTCACCTCAAACGTGGGCCCTGGAAAAAATTTAATTTGTTTGTCTGTTTTGCACTTTATTTGTCGGGTTTTGGTGTTTGCGCAAAATAAACTGTGATATTTGTGTGTTTTCTTCATTTTTGGGGTGTGTTTGTGACTTCTCTCAGAGTCTCTGCTCCAAAATCACTGAATTTGTGGTAAAACCACCACATGCTTGTAAATTCTTTTTTACGAAAAGCATTTTGCTAGTTACTTAGTCTGTTTCTTTTTACCCTCCCCCCAAAATGTATTTTCATTTTTGCCTCGTAAGACCAATACATGTTTCTCTGCTTAGGATTTTAGTCCTCACAAATGTCATAATTCTGAACAGTTAATTTCCTTTACTATGTTTTCCCATTAAAAAATCATTCATCTGTAAAAACTGTAGAGTTTTTTCAGCTATGTAAAATTTTAATTTCAGAGAAAGAATGAGCAAAAATAGAAAGTTTTTGAACATGATTGAAGACATATTTGAAGGTATTATTAGAGGAGTTCCAGAAGTTAAATGAAACCAAAATGAGAGCTAATAATTGACAAGTAGAGATGCTGTACATTCTCAAAATAATTAGGTGTGCAGAAAAAGAGATAAATTGCTCTGGCTGACTGGTTAGATAAAATGTAAGAAAGTTATAGACTGTTTGGGGCGATTGTGTTACAGAAGGTCGTGAAATTCAGTGGCTCACTTTAAAAAAATAATTTTCTGTGATACACTTGAGCATGATTGGAAAAAAATCAACTTAAAAAGACACATTATAATTCCTGAAGATATATTTGCAGAGCTTAAACAATGAGGAAAGAAAGGATTTTTTAAAAAATTAAAGAAAAAATAAGAAAAGCAGAGAACTGATTCCATAGAAAGGGTAGAAAATCATCCTTTACTAAGATTGTACAGAGGCAAAGCCCTTTCTGAAAGTGACCTTTCTTCTTTCTTTTCAGGTTTGTAAAATTGTGTATCCACCCCAGCTTCCAAAAGGTGCTCAAGAATTAAGAGTTCAAAGAGGAAAAAACCATTCTGTATGTTCAAAACATCAACTGAAGATCAGAGGAAGAAAGGCAGCATCCTTATAGAATGTAAGATTCTGTTCCTGACTGAGAATTCTTACACCTTGAAGAGGGCCTCACCGCATTTGGGAGAGTGTCAGAAGTACATCCTCAGTGACTACTCCCAGCCTACCACGGTGCTGGTGCCATGCCCAGACCTCTTGCCTTGACTGAGATGAAATATACCATACATTGCCCCTTACATTACTTTTTATTTATTTTCCAAAGTCTGTATGGCTTTCTTTCTTGTGTTTTCCTCTTCCCCAATACTGATTTTTTTTAAAGCAAAGTTTATACAAAGTTCAGATTTTTCCTAAAGCCTTTCTTAAAATAGAAGTTGTTGTCTACTGCAACGTGCGGATGTCTTGGCAGAGATGGCTTAAATAAAGAGATCAAAGACATGGAGTTATTCAAGAATCTTGTCTAGCTAGGATGGCTCCTGTCGTAATGGCTTTCTTGGGCATAAAGTAGAACAAGACTTGACAATCCAGTTAGCACTAAAGACCATGCTGTGCAAGTCTCTCCTGACTAACTATCCTTCAGTCAGGTGGCTGAATGCACACTTCTCCAAGACCTATCAGAAAGTGAGCAGAGTCTGCCACTATCCTAAAGTAATTTCAGAACTGACAACTATAATGAGTAGGTAACATCTGCCATGATGAACAGAATAAGGATCACACACAGGTTATACCTTTAAACAAAGTTTTGCCTCATCTGTGCAGCGCGGACTACATTGAGATATCTATTGCAGTGGTATTCACTGGCGTAGTGAACACTGCTGGCTATAACAACTTCCAGAGGAAACTTTGGACAGTCAGAAGCGGCTGACGTTCACAATGTTCACAAGAAAGGATAGCTCCTTTCTCTGATGGGTTGGCCTTAGAACATGGCAATAGCTCCCTGCAAAGAATGACTGTACACAATGGATGTTCTGCACCCATCACTGATCATACTGTGTGCTGCCCCACTGTAAAGGAAGATAACACAGGTACCCACAAAATGCCAGGCAGTAGAAGGACTTAGGAAAAAAATATTTTTTCAAAGGCAAGAAGACTGGCTAATGGCACGTGTATGCCAGGCATGAAAGAATGCAAAAACTTTTTCCTCTCCTAGTCTTCTTAACTGCGTGCCTTCCCCCGTTCACAGGGACTCCAAGGTCATCTGTGATACAGTTATCTTTTCAAGGAGTTAACTGCTCTGAAAGACTGGAGACAGAAAGAAATCCAAGCCTAAGCTTCCCAGCCACCGAAGAAAGGTCTCTTGAATAAAAAGAGAAATCCTTAAACCAGCCTATCTCCTCACCATCTCTTGTGCAAGGTATACTCATCCCTCTACATCCACATATCATCCCACTAGTGGGGCACTGTCTCCAGGGTGCCAAATATCCATTCTAGAGAACAAGTATTGTGTGCAAGTTGATATCCGCACTCTGCTGACTAGGGCATGTGCATTTGGGCAAAATTTATCTGCCATGCAGGACAGTATGTAAGTCTTGTGGAATATATTTTGTGAAATCACAGTGCCTATGCCAGCTTACTATCAGTTAGAAAAAGATACTCTCCTTTGTGAGACTATGAATGTAATAAGAACGATGGATAGAGAACAAGCAATCATATTCTTAGCACAGAATTGTCAGTGAAATGTACATTGTGTAGTTAGCACTTGTAGTCCAGGCAGAGACAGTTATCATAATAGGACCAGTGAATTCTTGGAAGGAATAAGCGGAGTGCATGACTCATTTCAAAGATGTTTTCCAAAACAGGTAATCTCTTAAGAGTGATTCTTGGATAAAAGAAGTGAAGAAAGGAGCAGTTAACTCATTAACTGCAACTACCCCTGACTAACAGAGACACACCTTAAATTAGAGCACTACATGGTGTTCTACTCAGAATTCTTACAGAGCATTTTGGTGGTTCTGCACACAAAAAAACTCAGGCAAACCATCCTTATTACCACATAATGGAAGTGCCCTGTAATTCAAGCAGCATGGCCTTTCGTGTGTCTTTAAAAACAGAAAACAGGTGGGATGGGGGGAGGGAGGTATGGGAGGAAAATGACATCAGACTTATATTTGCATCATCAAGAAGGAAAAAGATTCATTTTTACAGAAGTAGTGGAAACCGACACAATAGCTAAAAAAACCCTAACAAAGTGCTAATATGTAATTAGGTCTTCGTGAATAATACTATTTACCTGATTTGTTTTCCACATCTGATATTTTTTAACTGATCATGGGTTGACATGTTCATTGTTAATATTTATTTAATAATTACTTTCAACTTTCGGTAGCTTATTATGAAATATTATATCGCCAAAATGTGTTTGGTCAGACAAGACACAGGATATGGCTTTTCTTTCTAGGTAAAAATCTCTTCCAAGTGATGTTACTCTGTATTTTCTATTTCATCATTTATTTGCTGTGAACATTTGTGCTAGAAACTAATTGAATGGATTCATAAGTTCATAGAAAACAATGTAATTAATAATAGGCTTTGTTTTGCCATCTATTTCTATTGAGGTATATTAAAATACTGGAAAAAAAACAGTAAAAATGGGGGAGAGAATGTAAGCCAGTAGGGTCCAGTGCAGTGAATCAACCAGACTAGTTACCAGAACTGTAAAGCAAAGTATTATTTCTATAAAACAAAGTGTTTTTAAAAAATATTTGGAAGTATGACAGAGAAATCAAAATCCTGGAGGATACAAATCTGCCGATAGAATTACAATGGATGTATGACAGCAGTAATTTCATGGGGGTACAAGTTATTTTAATATGGTAGGGATTTCAACATTCTGATTAATAATTTCTGATTAATCTTTTCAAATATATATATTTTCTATGAGAACAATAGATTAAAAAGAGAAAGACAGCTTTTTCAAAGGAATGCAAAGCATAACAAGAAATACAAGCTTTATACAGGTAGAGGAATTAGTTTTTTGTAAATTAATGCAGATAGCTTTAACTAATATCAAAGCTTATACTCTGCCTACCTTGCCAGATTACATTTAAGGGAATGCTTTGAGAAATATTTACCTGGGCAGATGTCTCACTAAGATATTTGAAATATGTCCAAGAATTATGCAGTCCTTTCAAAACTAATGTTGTCTAATTTGTTTTGTAATTAAAAACATAATTGAAAATACAAATGTTTGAATTATTAATAACTGCCTAAACTGTCTGTATATTATCCACTCTGAATATCTCCTCCATGTTTAGAATGAGAGCAGACACCACTTAGAAAATTTGTCTAGTTCAAGTGAGAGAAACAACATAATAATAGAGTACCCAAGTTTATATCAAGAGAACTTTATTCCTCCTTTAATTTTTTTTAAGCATTAAAATTGCAGTGTAAGTTTGCTTGTTGTAACAAAATAATGATAGGACCACTTTTTCCTACATACAGAATGCTTCTGCCCCTCCTAGGTACACAAGCATTAATTAATTTAGGAACAGAAGAACTATTAAATTACAACTGAGGATGTTGAACTCCATACAAGAATATCTACTGTCAATCCTAGAATGGTTTTATATTATCTTGCTTTTCCTGCTGCCTGCAATTAAGTATATTTGGACAATATATTCATATTATCTATGGAAATATTTTCTCAAGATGAAGCTTGTTCATCAAACTGTCAAAGCAGATGGAAAAATCTACATTCTCCATTGTGAAGGTTGCCTGGAATGGTTACATGTGTAGAAGGAAAGGAAATTACTAAATTCATTTTAGATTTGTACTTTTTGCTTAATGGCTCAAATGTTTTGTAATCTGTGGTATGTGGTGGCGTAAGCTGTGAAACTGGATCACAGTCAAGAGCAGATTACCTTTCCCATCTCTTCCCAAGAATAGAAATCTGTGCCAGCTTATGATGAACATTCTTTTTTCATTCTTCATAATGCAAAATTACTAAAAGACGCAGTAAATTCCTAAAAAATAACTTTTCATTATGTTCTTGTTTTCATTGCTCCTTGAAGTTAAAAATCTTGGACATGTACCATTTTGTATAGTAAATTAGGAGCAGTATTCTCAAATGTATCTGTGAAACTAGAATCTTTAATTTTCACATAAAAAATAATTTTGGCAACGGAAAGCTTATCTTACATGCTCTGAATTACCCTGAAAGAACCTTTCTCTTTTTTCCTTGACAAGTGGAACAGTCTTCACTGGGATACAATTAGCTACTAAAAAATAGTTCCTGTTTCCCCCAAGAGTCACCGGTGTGTACAGTTCTACTATTACAGTACCTAAAGATGGAAAAGGTTGCCTAGGAAATATGACAAAGCCTCTAAAATGAAATTATGAAAAGGCCTTAGTGCCTTTGTACCATACCATAAACATTTTGGTACCTGCATTCTGTCTAAAGATCTAGTTAACTTTTAACATCTTGGGGATTTCTTTGAAATACCTTATATTAAAAATATGCTCTCATTTATTCATCTGTATCTTCATTATCCAATAGGTAGATAAATTACTATTAAGAAATTATTTTTTTTCCAGAAGGCTATCAAAAAATTATGAATTTTTCAAGTCCTAACTCTTCATTTCTAGATGGAATTTCTCCATATGACATGGAATTCTACATATCACTGTATCTATAAAGCAAAACAAATTCTCCACTTTTTGTGTTCATTCTTTGTGCCACTTCTTAACCTAGTTATGTTGGCTTTGCTTTTGAAATACCCTAAGACAGGATTATATTCACTGAAATCGTAAACTTAAGACCTGTAGGTCAAAGCATCACTTAATTTGGTCTGCCTTGACAACTTTCATAAGCAAGGCAAGTTTCACTGTTTTGAACCCCCAAATCTGTCTTTTCATTCAAGCTAGTCATGGCAGAAAGTTCAGTCTGAGAAGAAAGAGAATGGCTTTATGGTGGCTGATAAATATGGCAGACAGAAACATTTATTTGAATTTAAAAAAAAACATAGAAAAAGAAAAACAGCAGTTTTCCATTTCAAAAGGGTTTCTCCAAGTTTCAGTAATGTCAGTATGAACTGAGATCTCCCCACTGTTATTCATCAGCTATGTATTTACTGCTATAACAATCTCACCTTTCTCGATCCTGAATATCTATTAACAACTTACTACACCTTCTCATGATCTTAATTTATATGCAGACTTAAGCCTCACTTTAGGTGCCAAACTAAACCAGCTCACTCCTGAGGATTGGTGGACAGAGAGGAGAGACAGAGATTCTCCTGCAGTGATATAGACAAGGGACTAATTAAAATTATTCCCTGCAAAGGAGCCTATCCCAACACTGACTAAAGGAAGGACTTTGGAAATTAGCTATCTCACTTTATTGAATTCTCTCTCTGCCAGTTTGTCATCTAACGTATAGTGGTGACTCTCCCTACATTTCTGCATGTTTGCTTACTAAAAGGGGTCTGTAATTCAGGATTGCAAGGAGTTATTTCCAATAATTGTAAGAGATGCTTAAAAAAAATGAATGACAGTGAAATTTCAGTATTTTTTTGAGGAATACCAGAAAGAAGCTGATCATTGCTCTTCTGAAGTATTTGCTCTTACTGTTTCATTAAGTCCTTATGCAGCAGAGCTAGCCAACACTTTATGAAATGATAGTCTGTGAACTCTGAGAGCATACAGTCATCCCAGCAACACACAGTACACTTCCACTGGCCCTGGGCCAGCCCTGATTGTGGCTTCAAGCAAATTATAACTATAATGGTGGTACTTAGAGGCAGAGTCTGTCTGCCTACCCCTAGCAAGGCTCAGAATATGCAAGGTAATGGGCTGGAAGCAGTATTTGGTTTGATGCTGTGGGAGAACTAAGTGTTACACTGCCACAGCCAAATATCAGGGGCTGTCTCCAGAAGCAGAAAAAAGAAGAACAAGAAAGAAAGGGAAGAAAAATGAACTTCAATAGAATGCAAGAGTTAAATCTAGAATGCAGTGAAACTAATTAGGAGACTAAAGTTCCCGTATAATTACATTTTCTTCCTCTGTCTTTCCCCTACAACAAAAAAGCACACAAATAAAGTCCCTCTTTTCCAGTAATTCAATGTAATGAAAATGCAATATATTGCCAAGTATCGAGTAATATATTTTCCCGGAAAATTAGAAGAGCAATACTGTTCATTTACTCCAAGATCGAGAATGATCTGAACAAGATCCCATTTGTAGAAATACACAAAGTTATGTATGCCACTCAGAAAGGGAGAGCAACCTCTTCGAAACAATATACTTAGTCCCTAGAAGTGATAAGAAATAACGTGATATGCTGATGTCTATAGTAGCCCATCAAGGGAAAAATTAATTATTTTTATTATTTAAAACAGCACTTTTCAGGCATTACCTAATTCTCCCAGTCTCCCCTGCTGATAAATAGACATGATGAGGAAGAGGGAATGTATGCTTTGCCAGAATCATGCCCATCTAAAGAGTGGAAATAGAATAAAATCTCAGGAGCTCTTTGCTTTCAGCCTTCATTCAGTTCTCTGAATCTCTTGCAAGGCACATGAAATAGAAGCCAAGTTTTTAAAATTGCTGGTGATATTGCAGACAAAAGAAGACATTTGCCTTCGGGTCAGATATATGAAACTGATTGTGGGATGACTCCAAGAAGACCATAAGAGCTTGAGTCATCCTACAACTTGAGTCACATGCCTTCTTCAGAGGAATAACCCTGGAAGGCAGAGAGAAAAAAGCCGCCCTCTCTCTCTTGCTGGCAGATGGCATTGCACATTCTGCCACTTGGCAGAAGGCAGAATATTGCAATTTAACGGAAAAGGATCCGACCTGGCTCAAAACATAACGACTGTCAATGTATGGTTCATTCATGTCTGCTTTACCAGTAAAGAACAGAATATGGTATGAAAGGAAAGATAAAAACCGTCTCAAATATGTACTTCAACACCCATCTTCAGCTTTTTCTTATTAATAAGATGATGAAAGGATAAGCTTTGACTAGATGCTTAAGTCGACATAGCTAAGGCTAGATGAGATGAAAAGAGCTGAAAATTGTTTACATTTTTGGGAGATATATATATGCTACAATAATAATTATTCAACCCATAATCAATATCAAATCTACACAAAATTATGTATATTTCAACAGCAGAGGACTTTTTCCTGGTCAAAAGAAGAAACCCCCATATGTGGGTATGTCTCCTGCATGCCCACATTATCATGCATCTAAAATTTACGCTGCAGTCATAAGTACTTGAAATATATTAATAAAGGTATTACAAAACTTTCATACGGTCAATATGAAAAGAATTTTCTAGGATGGTGTATTTTCCAGGAATGTGGGATAAAATGTGAGGTGAAAAGCAGAGAGAAGTTTACTTGGTAGCATGGATTATTTCTAGATTAGTTCTTTCTCTTTTCCACATTCTTCATACCACAGACATGGGTGAACACAGAACACACAACTACAAACAAATTAGTGTGAATTCTGAATTAACAAGACCATATCAGCACACCACAAAGAAAACCTACGTAATGTAGGAATTGTAACTCAAGCTGATAAAAAACATTCCAGTGAGGGTGAGAGAGAGCAAGTGAAAGCTATTTGACTGTTCAACCAAAACCTAAGAGTTTATACATAGTGCACACACATTTTTATTAAAAAAAAAATATAGAAGAGTATTTCAGAGAAAAATCAAGTATTTTCTCTTTCTTATAAGGTGAATTTTGACAGAAGGAAGGGCTATGATATCTATAAGGCAACCAAGCAGAAAAGGCAAAAAAGTTGGTTTTGATGTCTGTAAAAACATAATCACATAATCAGGCTATAACATTTATTAGAAAACAACAAATGCATACAATTAGTCAGAGAGAGAAACAAAGTAAAAATGTTTTAAAAGCTGTAGCCTACCTTTTGGCGATTCTTTCAATGCCTTTTCTTCCATCCCCACATGGGAGCTATCTTTATTCTTCTGTCTGTTTCCTCTCTACAAACCTGGTTAGAAGCCCATTGCAATCTTTCCCCTGATCTCAGTATGCTTTGGATCAGACCTTATTCTAACAGGCATAGGCTAATTTGTACAAGACATTTAAATCTTCTTCCTGCTGCAATCACGTGCAAAAGTTATATTTCACTTGTTTGATGGCTTCAGTTAATGAAGAATAGCCTCAGCTCATTTCAACTCAAGCTCAAATATACGAGCAGGATGTCATATTATAACTGAGCTCTCATTATAAAGATGTCATGCTAAAGGTGACTAACAATTTTTGGAGAGAAATTATCAGATTCCCTATGCTACCCATTCATTGTTCCATGCCTGACAATGTCAACAAACAAAAATATGTTCTCATTCTCTAAGAAGAAGCCTCACAGGCAAATATCTGCAAGATAATTCAATCAATTTAATGAGATCAGTATCTTCAAAGTTTGTACTGCACAGACTTTAAAAATTCAGTCTGACAAACTTTTATAACTTAGTGGGTGATAGTTAATCCTCTAACGTGGCAAGAAAAGCTTAAAAAAATCAAGCTAAAGGGGCAACATTGAAAGTAATGTGAAAAGTGGGAACAAAGGAGTGTGCAAGAATCTTAAAATCTGAATTAGTGCTGTTCAAATAGGGATTAGAAGCTTCTGTGCCTGAAAACATTAACATAAATTTCCCATTGCTTTGGGGCATATAGGCTCAGATGCCTGAATCTTTCTCACAATAATTCAGATTTTTGAAAAATACTGAATAGGAAACTAAAACATGAGGAAAGTGATGAGAAATAAAATGAATTCTTCAGTGTTCTTAGCTTCTTTGTTTCTTACAATCATCATGGATGTTATTAAATGGATTCACATAATTAAATCACTGACTCCCTTCCCAGGTAAAGGGTAATATAATATTGAAAAGGTGTTGTAAGAAGTCAAAATAAAACAAAAACTATACAACTCTGAGGATGCTAAACCACATACTTTACATATCATTTTGCCCACAAAGAATGTATAAATATTCCTATAGAATAGAAATTGTTCAATCTGTTAAAAAATTAACAGGAACTAGTAAAGGGTCTGATAATGCTATTTTGGTATTAGAAGTGGTGGATGAGCCTCTAGTGCAAGAGTTTAGCTGAGTATTTCTGTTAATAATTGTTGGAACAATTGCTCCTACCAGTAGAACCAGTCAATCAAAAAAGAAATGAATTCTACTCTTTTAAAAATAGTCTGCTTTATAGAAAAAGAAATGTTGCTTTTCAATTACAAAGTAAGTTTTTTCTTATATAAAGAATACACATTACAAACACATGGCTTTTACACCTGTTAAAATCAACAGAGAGACCTATATATATGGCTCTTTAGATATTAAAATTTTGTAGTCAACAATCAAAGTAAAGCATAATAGTAATACAGGAAATTACTCTATGTGGGATATCAGGCAAAAATTTAAGAAAATTTACTTTCAAACAGCAAAGCCTTCTATTCTGACAAGTTTATTACCATTAACATGTTATGTCAATAAATATTTCTGCTTGTTAAGCTAAAGTGTTTTCACAAAGAGAACACATGGCATGTAGGCTAAAAAAGAGCTTCAATTATTATGAATTTACACATGCTCATTCTATTAGACCTAGTCCTCAGTACTTGATAAATCAGTTACATATTATGAGTCAAAGAATTATAGAACATCAGCTCTGATTATATTGATTAAAGCACAATACGAGAGCTGACACTGAACTCATATTACTTCAAGGAGAATCATCTGTGAAATATCTGGTGACTCCATGAGCTAAAGAGACAGACTTCCATGAGTTCCTCACACTTGCCAAGAGTAATTAACATTCTCAGTAAAAAGTGTAATTTCAAAGTGAAGCAAATATTTTGCACAACTAGAGTTATTTAAGAAGAATGAGGAATATGGAAATATATTTTCATAATGATATTTTTGAGGAAAATTCTTCACATTCATATAATTTACTAAGCTATTTTAAATAAAATGCTGTTTTTAGATCAGATTTATGGTAACAAAATCTTGAAGGAACTTTGAGAGAAAACAGCTACAGTGTATACTTCAGATTCTTTCCTCCACTGCAAACAGCTTTTTGATTTTCAGACATTATTTTATAGCCTTATTTTTTCCCTTGAGGTCCAAGATCTAACACTAAGGGGCACCAGAGAACTGAACTGCATCTGTTCATATCCATCAGGAACCAGCTACTGCAACTAATGTTGCAAGTTATTCACCATGCTAGGTGGAGAGGGAATGGGGCTTTGGGGGAAACACAACAGGCAAAACAACAGTTTGACGTGACATATTCTTCGTTACTAAAAACTGTCACTGGGAAAGCAAGGATGAGTACATTTTGAAAATATCAAAAGTCTTATTATAGTTTATTGCTAGGTGTTGAAAAAGAACTCTCACCTATTATTCCAGACAAAAGTTGAGAAATGAGTGAAAATATTACATGAAATGAATTTTTTTTTTTTGAAAGAAAAGTATATCTAAACAATCCTAGCAGATTGACTGTGATCTTAGACAAGTGTAAACAGAGGAGCACAGACTTGGGAATTAATTCTTATATTAAGTTTTGTATGAGGTCTGAATACCATCATGTTTTCATTAACAATTCTTGAAGTTCCACCACGGAGATAAAGAAATTTCTAATTTTTTTGTGGTTTGCAAAACTATCTATAATCCCTTCACTTTCCCAACAGGACAAAAGTATTTAAAAGCACCCCAAAAACATATATAAATTAATCTTGTTTGCCTGGTATGGACTCCACTGCCACATATCTTATTAGAGCACATTTAGAAAATCTCAAACCTGATGTCAGGAACCTGTTGCTTATCCCAGTTGTTTTTGGTTGGGGCTTTTTTTGTCCCATATTTCTGTGTAAGTCCCTTTATTCTACCAAAAAGTATATAATCAAACTAGCAAAAGGTAGCTAAATAAATTACATTACCAGATAGAGAAGAAAAGTTGTCCTGATTCCCTTTTAAAAGCTTGGTCACAGTATCATCCTGGAACAGAAAGCATTACAAAAATGCAGATTCAGTGCAGGGCCCAGTATGTCAAATCACTGCAATCAAAGCTCCAAGACCAAAATTAATAATGCACCATTAGCAGATGGTGTGACTGAGAATTGCAAAGATACATTCGTATTTGAGTACTGTAGACTTTTCCTTATCATAGTAGCACTTATTTCTGTGTCTTCAAAAAGCCTATCAAAATAAAATCCACAGATAACTCCCAGTTGGTGTAGTATTTGACTCATAGATCTTTTAAGGCCAGACGAGACCATTATGATAATGCACTTTGATCCCCAGCATAACACAAGGCATTGAACCTTGCTCAGAAATTCTTCCCTAAGGTCTGCATCTTCTGCTAGAGGTATACCATCTTCTTTTGAAAGACATCCAGCCTCGATTCATTGCTCATAGTGACAGAAATTCCAGCACATTCCTTGCTCACCCCTCAGTTAATGATAGCTGCAGTCAGAAACGGTACAAGTTTTGTTCTTCTCTGGCATCGTTTAGTTTCAGGTTTCTCTCCACTACACCTTTCAAAGCTGAATTTGAGAACCCTCAGCAAACTATGACCATGGCCATGCCTGTCAGGAAAAAAAAGCTTTCTTTAGAGAAAAAATGGGGCAAAGCTACCTTTTGGGATACATTGTACACCTTGTTCAACAACCATTACTTGTTCCTCAGGATAGAGAAAAGACAGAATGTGGTTGAGCTGTGCTGTGGGTCTAAGTGAGGTCATCAGCAATTCATCACCCTAGCAAGAAGACCTAAGCCTGACCTGTCAGTCTTTTTCTTCAGACAGTGACACATGAGCTGGGACACATAGAGACTAGTAGTATTTACCCAGCTCATGTGCAAGTTCTGCAAAACTTCTCTTGGGGAAACAGCTTGGGGTTTATGGTCATTTTGCTTTTCAGCTTGCTGACTGAAAGACAGGCAGCTGTGTTCAGGCATTTTATTGTGTGGCCAAAACCGGACAGGATGCAGACCCTAGAGTTTCGAATGCCATTTGTGATTTGCTATGACAAAGGCAGATACGGCTACAGATTTCTCCGGCCACCATCCTGCGTGGACATGGTATTCCACGGACACAAAGGGAAGGAGACCCTGAAGGAGAGACGGCTGGACAGTGGTACCGAGCAGTCCCTTCGGTGAGATGAGTAGAAATTGTTGCACCGAGGAAACCCTTTGGAGGGGCCATGTGGTCTCAGGTGCCTCTCCCACCTCCTCCTCCTCAGACAGGAGGAGGCAGAGTTGCTGCTGCTGCCAATGCGCCAGGATAGAGAGATCTCGGCGCGGGAGGAGATGACGCAAAAGGCAGAGCTCCCCCCAAAAAAGTGTTTCTCCAGGACGAAGATGGCGGCAACTTAGCCCAGGGGCCCAAGATGCCTGTGCCCATCGGGGGCCCCCAGCCAGGCAGTTCCGCCCCGTGCGCCCGGGGACACCGCGCCCGGCGGCAGCAGCGGCGGCAGCCGCAGCCCATTGTCACCAGCAGCGGCGGCGGCCCCGGCAGCCTCCTCCTCCTCTTCCTCTTCCTCCTCCTCCTCTTCAGCATCCTCAGCAGCACTCCAGGAGCCCTGCAGCAGCGTCTCTCCAGTTAGAGCGAAGGGGGGAGAGAAAAAAGAGGAGACTGAGACAGCGGTGCAGTCATCTGTGCCGCGGCTCGGAGGTGAGGAAGAGGAGCAGCGGCGGCGGCAGGGAGGAAGAGGAGGCGCGGAGCCCTCCCGTAGCCGTCCGTCGGCAGCGGGGGACGCGGCATGCGGTTGTCCGGGGGCAGAGGGCTTTTCTCAAGAGGGAGATGGGGAGCTGCGATCTGACCATGCCAGGGTGAGAGGGGGTAAGGACCAGTCGCCCAGCCCCGCCACCACCAACTATCACCACTACCACCACCACCACCATCATCTCCTCTCCCTCCTCCTCTTTCTGCGTTATTGCTCTTATCTTCTCCACGGCACTCCGCGTTGGATGGTCTGGGGCTGCTTCGTGTGGTGAGACCAAGGCAGAGCCACTGGCGAAACTCAACAATATCTCAGAGGAAGAAAAAGAAGGAAGAAGAAAAGAAGAGGGAGAAAAAGAGACGGGGAAGAGTGGAAGAGGGAGAGAGCGAAAGACCGAGAGAGAAAAGGGAAGGCAGGCAAGAAAATCTCCCGAATCTTTTAAGTCAATGCATATTGTGGTGACACTGGCAAAGGAGCCCTCACGTTGGAGTCGGCCAGGGCTGTGCGTTCCCAAAATATGACCAGGGGTGCTTGGATGTGCAGTCGGCAGTATGATGACAGCTTAAAAATCTGGTTCGCACCCCGGGAGAACGAGAAACCCTTTACGGATTCAGAGAGGGCTCAGAAATGGCGACTGTCCCTAGCATCGCTCTTGTTTTTCACGGTCCTGCTCTCTGATCACTTGTGGTTCTGCGCCGAGGCCAAATTCACCGGGACCGGAGAGAAGGAGCAGCCGCCGCCCGAGAAGCCGGAGCCCGCGGAGCCGGAGCTGCTGGCGGGCATGGGGGAGCCGGCGCCCCCCGCGCCCCGGCTCCTCGCCCCCCCCTCGCCCTCCCTCCCGCCCTCCCCCGGCAGCAGCGGTGGCGGCAGCCGCGGCAGCCGCACCAACGGCACCGAGCCCCGGCACAGCAAGGCTGCTTTCTTAGGGAACTCCACCGCCAGGCCCCTGGAGACGTGTCCGCCTCCGGGCTCTTCGGCCGGGCAGTGCTTCAGCGTGGGGGACGCGGAGGCGGTGTGCCGGCCGCGGGGAGGGTCGGGGCGGCCGCGGGGCGCGGGGCAGAGCCCGGCGCCTGGCTGGGACCTGACGGATTTTTACCTTTCCTTTTGTAATTCCTACACACTTTGGGAGTTGTTCGCCGGGTTATCCAATCCGGACACTTTGAACTGCAGTCTGGATGTGGTGCTGAGGGGGGAAGGCTCCTGCAGCCAGTGCGTCCAGGCTTACCAGCGCTACGACCAGCACGCTCAGGAGAAATATGAAGAGTTTGAGGTTATGCTCCAGAAATATTTACAGTCGGATGAGTACTCGGTGAAGTCGTGTCCTGAGGATTGTAAGGTAGGAGCCCCTGATGTGTTTCCTGTTTCTGGCTGGCGGGCTGGCGTGCCTCCCTCGGCTGTTGTGGCTGCCGTGGTCCCTGTTGTGCCTGCTTCGGTCTCTGTCCTTGGCGCCGGCGGCCGCGGCTCTTACGGTGCAGACGGAGCTGCGGGGTGTATCGGCCGGGATGCCCCCCTTAGGGCATTGTTAAAAGGGAGGAAGAGAGAGGGGGAAGCTTGGAAAAAAAGCAGAAAAAAGTGATCCTCGGTCCTCTAGGAGCTTAACGTTGGATTTCCCCCTTCTCATAAATATGCGATTGGCTCCCGCTCGGCTGCCGGCTTCCAGCGGGCTGGCGGCAGGCAGCGACTGGGGCTGCATGACAATGAGCAGGGCTTGGAGCAGCGGTAGGGGCCGTGGCTGCCCGACGGTGTTGTCTTGGCCGCCAGTCCTCGGGGCGGTGGGTGGACGCGATGTCCCGAGGATTGGCGTTTCGTTCCTGCGCGGCGCCCGGGGCGCACACCGGAGGCTCCGAGTGGGTTCCGTCGGGCTCCTGGTCCCGGGGGCAGCTGTGCTCTACCGCGGCGGAGCGGCGCGGCGCCGGGCCGCTTTTGGAGCGGGACCGTGTCTCCAGGAGCTCTGTCAAAATCTGTGGAGTTGGGAAAAGCTGAGGGTGCCTGTCAGCGGGCAGCTCGGTGGCCCTTGGTTGGGAAGTGATGGTGACAGTGTTTTGATAAGCCGCAGCTGTTTTCTTTGGTGCCACTGATGACGGCTCAGAGAGATCTAGAGGTTTTTCTTTTCCTTTGCTAGAAGGCAGAGGCTCCTACTTTGGCACTTGTAGTTGTTGCCTTATCTCTACTTTTGCACAAGATTAGTTGGCCTATCTCTCAAGACACGGCAGAAAAAAGGGTCCTGGGCACCTAAAATAGCTAACAGCGTGCTTTTTTCCCTCTTTGAGAGGTGGGTGGTTTCTGCCTTGAATTGGATTGTATCAACTACTGTAGCTCTACACTAGCCAGTCTGAACCAAATTCTGCTTTATCAGTGAAACACAACAGTGCATAAAAATCAATGCTGTGAACAGGAGGCCTAGCAGTTCGTCTGTGTTTTTTAACTTCAGCAAGGCCTTCCAAAATCGTTTCATGGTAACAGTCCATGCCTAAAGAATCCCATTCACCAGTAAGTTAGTGTGATTTAAGTGTATCTTTGCCACAGAAATCAATCCACAGTCCCTTCAGAAGCTGAAGTATCTTGTTATCTATTTGGATAAAGTAGGAAAGTTGCTATAATTTTTTTTTGTTAAACCTAACAAGAGTAAAGTAGATTCATCAGTAGTTTTGACTCCATAGCTTTTAGTTTGCAAACTCTGTGTCTGTTTCTGTAAGGACATCTGTGCCATTTCAGTAGCTCTTTAACTAGAAATTGACCTCTTATTTCTTGCTGCCAAACAATCAACATCTACATGCTTAAAGTGATTTTTTAAATCACAGTTTAGTTTGACTGAACTTAACCACGAAGTGTGCAGTTACTCTATAGAATATCGTGGTGTAAAAAGTGTTCAGAATGAACAGAATAGCAAATGTATGCTATATAATGATTTCCTCCTCAGACACAGATAAGAAGAAGTACTTACCTAATGATGGGGAAAAAGTTGTTGACATTAAAATGATTGCGTCGAACTTAAATGAACTAGGCAAACACAATGCCAACGACCTACATTTCTCCAATTCTGAGTGACAGACGATATTGCTCTATGTTTTGAGAATTTGGCCGACCAGTCTGTGTTAAAAATGAAAGATATTCCAGCAGAGGAAAGGAAAAAAATAAAAAAGCAAACCAAGGGTGCGACTCAGTGGGTTTTCCCTCCTTCTAGAGATTCTGGTGGGCAGTTCGGGTGCCCACCCAGTGCGGGTGCGGAGCGCAGGGGGTAAGCTGCCTGGTGCTGTGCTGGGCTGGACTGAGCTGTGCTGGTCTGGGCTGAGCTGGCCTGAGCTGGGCTGAACTGGGCTGTGCTGGGCTTCGCTGCGTTGAGCGGCGGGCCTGGAGACCGCTGTCCATGGTGCTGCAAGGCAGCGCACACAGCCCGTGGCCGGACTGGGGAGAAGCCTCTCTGACATCGCGCCCTGACTTGGTGCATCTGGGTCCCTCTAGAGCCTTTTGATCCATGCAGATGCCTGAGAGAGCCAAGCGGATGGCACATCCAGTGGTCTCTCTGTGTGTTGATGTACTTGTACATGGGCTAACCTGAAGAGTGAAGCTTGAAACTCAAATAGTTTGTGACTATTGCAATGTTTTGTTGGACTTTCTGTTGCTTTATATATATTTCATTTATAAAACTTAATCAGGAAATCAGGAAATTGTTTTTTATTTGTGCAAATAAGCATTTTTTTTGAGTGTTCGACATTTAGATAATTCTTAGTTTAAGAGCAGAAAGTAGCTTGACATCTGGCTATTTGGTTCAGATACACACTATTTGGTTCATGTCGTGGTTTATGTGGTGAGCTGCTTTTTCTTTTCTTTTGAATAAAATGTTAAAAATACTGCCTTAACTCAATAATCATGTATGTAAGCCTTGGCTTAATACAATGAAAGGCTTTTTAAAATAGCCTATTTCTGTTTAAGACTTATTTAGCATTCTGGGAGGGTGGCTTCATTCACAGAAAATGAGAGCTTTTCATCCAGTTGACCTGTTATAGCTGATGATAAAAATCAGTAAAATTTACACTGAAAAACTCTGAATCTAAAACTTGTAATTGGGTGTTGCTTCTCCTTTCCCAACTCTCCCCAACACCATTCCCCATCCTTGACACAGTCAGTTCTCATGATACAGTGGGAAAATCATGGGGGGGTTTCTTGGTCCAGCCGGTTATGAGTTTGCGGATAGTACTGTTGATGATAACAAATAGTACATATCAAAGATGTTTTTAAGGCACAAGTCTAAGCCTCAGACTTTATGTTTTTATTCTTTTATCTGAAACCAGAGGAAAATGAACTTTACTTTCAAAATATTCTGTGTCTCAATACATTTTTCTTGGTCTCTGAAGAATATTTTATATTAATTTATTTGTATTGGAGTAGTTTGCAGGCAGGAATTTTTTGACTTACCTGTTCACATCTAGCTATTCTACGTGGTGACTTTTGGTTTTAATGTATAAGTATACTCAGTCTTTTTTTTTTTTTTCTTTTTTTTTAAAAATGTAGTCCTGTAATTAAGGTCTTATTACTAAACTTGAGGTTTTTGAAAATTTTGTAGAAAATACTGAGAATTTTACACATTTAGAAGACCGCTATTTTGATAGTATCAATGAACATGCATACGCTTTTTATATTACTAGGATGTCAGTAGACTTTATGTGTTTTTCAGAAGTTTGGGATGTCAGTGTTCTTTCACTGTAAATGCATCTTCAACTTGCTTCTTAGCAACTGTATTTAAAGTCTGATGTCTCTCAATATTCTTTCCTTGTTTTGATAGTCACACATCAGTAATGGCTAAACAGTAAAATATAAGAAAAATATTTGAATTTATTACGTATTCAGCTAGATGACATAATAAATTGTTTAGCTTTATTGAATCACTATAGTAATAGAGTAACTGAAAATCTGGATCTACATTTCTGTTCTGTTTTAAATTTCATTTAGAATTTAAAAAAATATTTATGAAATTTTGCTTTTGCATATTATAAATTTGTGATTGAATTTGCAGAGATCAGTCTTTGTAATATCTATAATTTCTTGGTTTCCAAAACATAATTTTTATATGCAGTGTGACACAGTACTGTGTTCAGACAATTAACAAACTGTATTCGCTTCATGTTGGAAGACACAGATCCTCATTATGACTTGTCAGCCTTCTATCAGGGGAAATACTCAAGTTCTTATTCTTAAGGCAGCAGGCAATCACTCTGTGGGATAAAAGAAAACTCTGGCTACCTTGGATTAAGAACTGGGTCAAATAACTAAGTAGGATGTAAATATGTAAGGTTTAAAATTCTTT
>VYZS01092151.1:19964-61134 GCA_013400695.1 Neodrepanis coruscans | reverse complement strand
AGAGCAAGACTAAAATTCTAAAATTTACACAATTTAGGCATGTGCACAATCACATCTTAAATGTGCACACAATATTTCCCTCTGAATATTGTTTCACTAGATATACTGAAAACTATCTTTAAAGCAATTGCTATGAAGTCTCTATAATTTTATGCCATAAGGAATTTTAGTATTCTTTTCATTTTTGTCTACATAATAAAATTCTGTTAATATGCAGGTTTTCTTAACCTCTATGGGTCTTACAAAACATTTGGAGTCGCACTCTATGCCAATCCTTAGGCATGTATGCTAGCCAACTACAGTTGGTGTAGTTGAACTTTATCCTCTTCCCAACAGGCAAAAGGGGACATACAAAACAGAGGAAATGGAGGTAGAGTGTTGCTTGCGGTGACAGGTAAATTCCTTTCCAGCCTACCAGGTGCCCTGATACACCTGTTGTTTCTGAACTGAGAAGGACGGGCAGCTATTTTGACCATAGTGACCAAAAAATGATAAAGTTCTCAATTCTGAATGAAATAAGGAGAGACACCAGTAGAACTGCCATCTTGGACTTCTGGCAGGCAGACTTTGGCCTGTTTAGGACATGGACTGACCAAGTCCCTGAGGGATTAAAGGAGTCCAGGAAAGTTGGACATTCTCTAAGAAGGAAATTTTAAAGATACAGAGGAACATAAAGCTGTAAAGATACATAAAGATACATGGCGAATAAAAAAGACAAGGCTGATTGAACAGAGAACTTAGGCTGGAAATCAGGAAAGGGGGAAAAAAATTATATCATCTCTGGAGGTGCAGTAACTCAAGACAACTACAAGGATGTTGTGAGGTTATGCAAGGAGAAAATCAGAAGGCTCAAAGTACTTAATTCAGCCAGTGTGGTTAAAGACAAAAAAAAAGTTTCTATTAACATATTGGTAGCAAAAGAAGGGCTATAGAGGGCCTCCATCCTTAACTGGGTGCACAGGTTAGCATAGTGTCAGGAGATGATGAAAAGTCTTAAAGCCTTCTTTACCTCAGTCTTTAATATCAAAACCAGTTTGTGCTCAGGATACCCAGCTCCCAGAGCTTGAAGTTAGTGATGGGGAACTAAGTGAAGCCTCCATAACCCAAAACGGAAATGGCTAACGATCTGCTATGCAAATTACACATGCACAAGCCCATGGGCCTGTCCTTTTGACCCTTCTTGTAAGTGGGCCTTATCTTTGCTAATTTCCAGTCAACTGGAACTGGGACTCCTCCAGATACCCAGGACTGCTGGTAAATGATTGAAAGTGATTTGGTGAAATCTTTGGCCAGCTTCCTCACTGTTCTCAAGTGCTGGAATGTGTCTAGAGAAGGGCAGTGAAGATGGTGAAAGGTCTAGAAACCATGTCTTATGAGGAGCAGCTGAGGTAGCTGAAGTAGCTGAAGTTGTCCACCCTGGAGAAGAGGAGGCTCTGGGGGGACCTCATTGCTCTCTATAGCTACATGAAAAGAGGCTGTAGCAAAGTGGGGGATGTCTTCTGCCATGTCTCAAATGAAGGAAGATGAAATGGCCTTAGGTTGTGCCAAGGGAGGTTCACATTAGATATTAAAAGAAAAAAAATCTGAAAATCTCTTCTGGAAGAGTGGTCAGGCATTAGAATAAGCTGCCGTGGGAGGTGGCGAAGTCACCATCTCTGGAAATGTTTAAGAGGCATCTGGACCTGGCATTTGAGGATACGGTTTCGAGGTGATTATAGTGGTGCTATGTTGACAGTTGGACTAGATGATCTTGAAGGTCTNGCTCCCAGAGCTTGAAGTTAGTGATGGGGAACTAAGTGAAGCCTCCATAACCCAAAACGGAAATGGCTAACGATCTGCTATGCAAATTACACATGCACAAGCCCATGGGCCTGTCCTTTTGACCCTTCTTGTAAGTGGGCCTTATCTTTGCTAATTTCCAGTCAACTGGAACTGGGACTCCTCCAGATACCCAGGACTGCTGGTAAATGATTGAAAGTGATTTGGTGAAATCTTTGGCCAGCTTCCTCACTGTTCTCAAGTGCTGGAATGTGTCTAGAGAAGGGCAGTGAAGATGGTGAAAGGTCTAGAAACCATGTCTTATGAGGAGCAGCTGAGGTAGCTGAAGTAGCTGAAGTTGTCCACCCTGGAGAAGAGGAGGCTCTGGGGGGACCTCATTGCTCTCTATAGCTACATGAAAAGAGGCTGTAGCAAAGTGGGGGATGTCTTCTGCCATGTCTCAAATGAAGGAAGATGAAATGGCCTTAGGTTGTGCCAAGGGAGGTTCACATTAGATATTAAAAGAAAAAAAATCTGAAAATCTCTTCTGGAAGAGTGGTCAGGCATTAGAATAAGCTGCCGTGGGAGGTGGCGAAGTCACCATCTCTGGAAATGTTTAAGAGGCATCTGGACCTGGCATTTGAGGATACGGTTTCGAGGTGATTATAGTGGTGCTATGTTGACAGTTGGACTAGATGATCTTGAAGGTCTCTTCCAACATTGATGATTCTGTGCTTCTTGGAATGCAGAGCACTTGGGATAGAAAACAGGCCTGCTTCCACAATGATCTTGAAGGTAGACAATGTCTCAGGTACCTACTTGCCATTCCTCTGTGGAATAAGAATACCATTCCTGTCTTTATAGTTTGTAAACAAACAAGCTAAAAGAAGCACATGTTGACTGTGTAAAAAACAAGGTGTTTCTGAACCTAAAGGTACTACTTGACACTAAAGGTAGACAATTCATCAGCATCTCACAAATAATCTAATACAATTCAAACATTGAGAAGCAGTCAGCATTTTAAGATTCTTAACTTACCTGAATTTAAAAACAAAAAAAGTTCCTGTCACCATTATACAACACTGTATTTGTAAGAAACAGGCCGGGAATAATAAGATACAAATATTTTATAAAGCATAATGCAGCAAAGAGCAAGTTAACATGCAAATAATTGTCCATGAGAAGAAAGGAAATGTATTACTTCATTGAAAGCTACAAAATCAAGTCATACTAAACATGCAATTTCTTAATCTTCTTTACTACAGATTTCATCCTTGTCACAAAAGGAATTTGAAGAAAATACATTTGCCAGTTTCCATTCTTGCTATAAAATATGAAAACTGCTCTGCTCTAAGCCACATTTCAGTTCCCTAAGACTGCAAAATTATAGCACAAAAGAGACACATAGTAGTATTAACTGTTTCCCAGATTCAGACACAGAAATGCTAAAGCAACAGAAAACTGAGATAGATGGACAAAAAGCATCCATTGGAAAGCAAACCCTCATTTCAAGATGATGCTGCAAATAAACAGAACACCCACCTTTAAAAGTACTAAAAAAACTTTAAATGTTGTGGTAATTTTTTTTCTGGCAGTCTTTTACTAAATAGCTGTCATTTCCCTTTTTAAAAATAAATATACACATGAACAATTTGGTACTACTCTGCAGATGATGTTTCTTCAGTCTGTGTAGTGGCCTTTGGTACACTCTGAGAAATTTAAGGAGCTGGAAAGAAGATTGTTTCTTACAGAACTATGAGGCTTTTTGTCCTTATCCCAAAAAAACACAATAAATCTGCCGACGTTTTGAGGCTACAAGTTGGAGAAGTTCAATAAGCTACATATGGGATAAGTGCAATAAGGCAGCAAGCTAGTCTCTTTAATGGTGGGGGGCGGGGAGGGGAAGAAAGTACCTCACAAAATAAACAGCAAGATCTTGTACATCCAGACTTAACAACCCTTACATGACACTACCAAATTTTAAGGTGCAGTCAAGGAAAATACTTTTGCTTTGAAAGGACTGGTAATATTTTCTTAGCTCTGCAAGATAAACACGAGTTGTATTACCAATCTGTCACACTCAAATTTCTTAATAACCATTTCCATCCATGGAATCTCTACTAAAGAAATAGAAACAAGTGATCTAAGTCAATCTAATAATGATAGGTGGAGGCAATATGCTCAACACTACTAATTTTGCACCCCTAATTAATACTAGCCTGACCACTGTTTCCTAAGGTAGGAAACAGCCATGTTTCCCAGCACACTGTCCAGCACAAACCTTTCTACACTTAAGTTGTCAGCTATGCACAAAAGTGATCCAGAAAAAGTCTGTATGGCATTGAAGTTTTAAAAGCTGAATTCTAGGTGATGACAGAGCATTACTTCTCAGGTAAATTCAAAATGCATAATTTTACAATGTCTTTAAGAAAAAATATTACCTACAAAAAAAATAGGTAACTTCAAGAGCAAGAAAAAGAAATCTGCTTTGTGATCCATTACAGAACCTCCTCTCTGATGACGTTTGAGAAAGTGTTAGCATGAGGCTGAATATATATCCCACGGTTAGAACAAGCATTAATGAGTTTCACAAGCAACTGTTACTTTGTTAAACATATTATTTTAAACTATCATGCAGCCTGAGTAACTTCAATATTTACCATGCGATCACAAATATCTTAACTATATCACATGTAAATTGGCACAATTACTTGTGTCAAGCTCATTTAGCTATGATTAGAACACATTTCAAAGCCGTGCATACAGCAACATACATTGAGTATGTTACAATTAATTACCAGGTTAGTGAGTTTGCCAATTAACTGCTAAATTAACATAATTTCTTGTATCAGTAAAGTTATTTCTGCTGCATTAGCAGCAAGGTTATTTGCTTAGCACAGCCAAAGTAAAACTTAAGTTGTCTTACCACATCATCTGTCAGTGTCTTGAAGTTTAAATGCTGTAAATCAAGCAGAAAACCAGTCATGCCACAACTGTGCAGTTAGGGAAAAAACCCAACGAAACAAAAAAGCTAAAACCCAAAAGAAAAACAAATCTCAGTTATACCCAGTAACAGATACTTTTATTCAAATTAGATAAGTTAAACAGCATTGAATCCTGACACTGGAAATAAAGTAATAATTTCTTAGCAAGTCATACCTTGTTGTTTTACAGGGCACAAAAAATTATACAGGGGCTAAAGTGTGGGTTCAAAAAAATCTTCAATCTGATCTTCAGACACATAATACTAGAAGAATATAAACACGTTGAAAAAGGTTGTGTTTTGTTATATTTTATAGCTAAATATAATAGAACAGATGATCTGCTCATAATTCAGCTGCTAGACTTACATCTTCTCAAGACGGCCATGAGGACACCAACAACAAAACAGTCTAGAGACTTTAAACCCAACAGAAGAACATGGAGCTCCTCAGAAGTTCAGAACTAGCTGTCAAGCTCCTAGTTGTCAAACAACTAGCATTGTTGCTCTCAAGCAATGCCTCTGTGGCAAACAGAGCAGGAGTTACAAGTAGAAACTTACAGAAGCATTTGATAGTAACATCCAAAAAATCAGTAGATCACTCAAAATGGCAGGTACCGAACCAACATTTGCTTTCCACTGCACATTTACAAACACAGCTCTTACACAAAACCAAAGAGCAACTTGGCAGGCAAATCTGAAGAATGTGAACTCCATACTTAGTCAGATAGACTCTTACCCTTGTCTTACACTCCCCTCATTGCTTAGTGTGCAAAGCTTGGCAACAGCTACAACAACTGTCAATGGCTATATACAAATTAATCAGATTTGGAAACTCTTGCTTTGTCTTCAGCAAGTCAACAATACTTCGCTATCACTCTCTGCAGCTACCTGAAGGAAGATTACACAGCAAAGTGGGGATCAGTCTCTTCTCCCAGGTAACAAGCAGTAGGACAAGAGGAAATGGACTCAAGTTGCACCAGGGAAGGTTTAGCTTGGATATTAGGAAAAATTTATTCACTGAAAGGGTAGGAAGGCATTGGAACGGACTGCCCAGGCAAGTGGGCATCACCATCCCTGGAAGTGTTCAAAAGGCAGAGAAGTGGCACTTCAGCATAGGGTTTAGCAGGGAACACGGTGGTGCTAGGTTAACCATGACTATCTCGGGTCATTTCCAGCCTTAACAATTCTATGATCATTACTCTTGATACCTTCTCTGGCTCATCCCTCAGAAGTGAAGAACAATCTGTGTGAAGTCAAATATTATCACACGATAGTTCTACTCTGAATATTGCCAAGTAACTGTGGAAGAACTGATGAATGGTTATGAAGTTAAAAATAAAAAGGAAGTGATGTGCAAGGAAACAGTATTCAGTGATATACTAAGTTCTACTAAAAAATTAATGTTTAAAAATTGAGCTAGGTCAATACTGAAATTTTCATGACAGTTTCATTCCATGTTCTAATATGTGAGGATTTCTAATAAATGAAAACAACAACCAAGTGAAAATATTTCAATCCAGTCAGGTGACTGAAGATGCAAGAGCAGATCAGACTTTTGGCCCATACACTGCCGTGGAGCTGGGTTTTATTCTTTGTTTTTTCCATTCTGCTAAATAGCTACAAAGACAGTAACATTGTTAATTTGTGTCATTTGCAACAGCTAACGACTTGAACAGTTAGCAAGTTTTGGTATAATACCTATATCCTTAAGTGAGGAAAGCTGCAAGAGAAAACACTAACATATGGGCTTACACTGCAACTAGCTAGTGAAGAAGATACAAATTTATTCCTTTTTTATACAGATGACTTAAATCACTAAGCCTTAAACAATGCACAAATACCACTTAGAAGCTCCTCTAACACAGTAGGAGACTACATAATCTGTTTAGAATAAAAAAGCACCTGTATTTTCTGTTTTGAGGTGTAAATTCAAGATTCATGTCAAACTCATGTACATTCCACTAAAAAGAAGGGGAAGCAACAACATCAGGTTCATTTTCACTTAATAACTTGGATGTTTTGCAACTGCTCTGTACAAGACACCACCATCATCCATGTAACCAAATGATTTTACCTTCAGGTTTTGTTCTCTGAGAAAGGCAGAAGTTAGTGGAGTAGTTCAAACCAGTGTTTTATTTTCATTTAAGTTGTGACATTCAGCATGAAATGTCAGTGGTAAACATGGGATTCAGTGGTAAAGGGTGAAAAGCTTCCCATTTTGTATATCAGAACAGCTCACTGACCTGGATCACCTGACTAATTAGTGAAAAAAACGACCACACAACCAATTAGGTCACCATAATTATATAACAAGCAATATTCAGACATGAGTCTCCTGTATCTTATTCTTGATCTTACAGATACCTACAGCACAAGAGTGTAAAAACACCAGCATTTCTTTTAGACATTGTTGTGGAGTCTCAGTCAAAAGTAAGTGCTACAAGCAGCACTAAATATCAACACTGGTAGCATTGTATTTGAAAACTTCTTTATAAAGGAAAAGAAACTCCATGCAAACAACCTAATGTTCAGATCTTTCAGCCCTTCAATATTTAAAGGCTGAATGACTTGCTATAAGACATCTCTAAAGACTTATTTGGTGTATTTTATAATATTCTGGGTCAGAGGAGATGGTTAAAACATAAGAACCGGTATTACCTTTTTCCCCTCTCCCTTACCAAGTCCTTCATTTGCAACAAGGATGCACAAAGTAAAATCAGTTGCCAACTTTTCAGGTCTTCTGCAGCATTCAAGGATACGGCGGATACAGAGATGCTAAATATCATGTGTGGTCTGAACACACCCCCCCCCACNCCCCCCGCCGGGGCTCTGTCGGGAACCGACACCGCCACCCCCCCAAAAAAACCCCAAAACAAACAAAAAAAAAAAGCCACAAACAAACAACTTGCCACACTGGATCTTTTAGCAACATTATTATTTAGAGGAATGCTGTGACTCAAGAACAGAAGCGTATTTTTATTCTTCCAAGGCCAAACAAAACAAGCACACTTCTAATAAGGGTTAAAAATAATTAGATGAGGAATCTGGTAAAGAACAAGGTAGAGGCTGGAGTGCTTTACTACCATAGGAACATCTTTCTATTTTCAGGCCTGGATATATCAGTTCACCGAAGATGTATTCTGCTTAAGAGAACAGGTGGTCTTAAACACAGGTCTGCAAGTAAATAAATCTGGCTTAAGTAAAATTGCTATACTATTCAGTGGCTGCTAAAAACATGAAATAAGGTTACCAAATACTGCTTTGCAATAGATGAAAATATAAATCAGTTATTCTGTGTCTTCCGTTAACTATCACAGAATAATAAAATGATTCCTTTTAAAACATGGGAGATACATACAAGTATTGCTCTAGACTGTTTATCAAGTGGAAAGTAGATATGCCAAATCAAAAAAAAATTAAAAACATTTTAAGTATGCTAATAACCTATTTTCTAGTCAAAGAGATATAAAAGAGATAAAGAGATGAAGGATTTAATTAGGGCCGTGGGAGACACTGATTATATTACTGGGTCGGAACCAACCCAAGTGTCTGTTTGTGGCAGAAGGGACAGGTTGAATCTCACACAGGTGCCTGTCCCACATGGCAGCCTCTGCAGCCTCACTGGGTGACCCTAGAGCAGCTGTCAGTCAAAGGCAGCCTAAGAACACTGCTCTACATCACATCCTGCAATGCCTAACCCAGCCTTAGATTGACTGGCACACCAGGAGCACCGCCCAGAGCAGAGCCCTGCCCCGGATCCCCAGAGTGGCCACTGAGCTGCAAGTCCTACCTGGGAGGGGGGGCACAGCACATAAAAATAGCACACATGGCCTCTGTCTTCTGGTTGAGACCTGCAACCTGATCATGTGGAAGCTGGACTTGCACAGGACTCTCTGGTGGTAGTTACTTTTTTCTTTTATTCTTCTCTTTCTTTATGCCTTCATTTTCTTCTCTTAAATCTCCTTTCTCAATATTTGGGTAACTTGGGACCGGATGGGTTGGATTTTTACCAAGTTATGTGGGTTAGCGTGTACTAAATCAGTGCTTTTTGGAATGCTTTATTTTGGTTGTATGTTACCATTTAAACTTCTGAAGATCTCTTATTTTCTCCTTTATTTATCAGTAAAAGTAACTCCTGGGAAAACATGTGCTGCATCTTTATGCTACCTCAAAAGAAGCAAGGGCTCTTCAAAATATTTGGTGGGCGCAATTTTGGAGCCTTGTATATTTTTTAAAAGTAAAACTCCTGGGTGACCTGTTATTCCAGTCCTCAGGTCTTACAGACAGTTCAGAAGGAGAGATTTACCAGTAGCACCTACAGTTAGAAAAGCAGAAATAGCACCATTGCTTAGTCTTCAGCTATACAAACACTTTTATAAACAACTAACATTTTTTAATTGCACTTTCCAAGGTAACTTAGTTTTTGGTCCAGAAGAGGTCATTTTGTTTTGCAATTGATTAGAAGCAGTGCAATTAAAGCTACGTCCAACTAAAATGAAGTGCATGTATTCATCATTTTTGAACAAAGCAAGCAAGCTGATATAGAATTGCCTGTTATTGGAAATTATGTTCCTCAGGCACACTGTTAAATAACCAGTGTCATAAGCTAGAGGATATTCACTCACATGCAACGTGTGCTACAGTGTTCTCAATAAGCTGCCAAAAGGCCTGATCTCAAAACCACCAAGGACAGTAAAAGCCTTAAAAGCCAAAAGATACTATAGGATACAGCAGCTGAGTTTCACAACACAGACATAAGCACAGCAATAAGAAAAAGAGTACTATATATCTTGAAAAGATCATATATAATATGTTCAGGCACAACAGGATCAGAATTCAGGCGAATGACATCTTCTCACATGGGACTCTGATCTTGTGTCTTTAGCACTTTGTCCACCAGCGCTACAGGTCAGTGTGGCCTGAAACAAATGAAGACTACCCTAGTACAATATTGGGTATGCTCTTCATCATCTAAAAGTTTCAGCATTCTACAAAAAAGGAGAGCATCTCCATTCTCCACAAGTGTTCTTTTTACCATCACATTAGCACAGTAATGTTGCTCCTTCAACTTTCTGAATGAAAGCAGCTTGTTTAAAGACAGTATGTTTTGTGCTTGGACTCAGATCATGCCTGGCACAGATGGACACTGCTAGTATGACAAAGATATACAAAGTATGATTTGTTGATGATAAACAGAATTAGAAGAGAGACAAGCATGCTGCCATACACCCCTGCCAAAACGAGAGGAGTTTTAGGCAGGCAAAGCAACAGGATCTCAGGCAGCTAAACAATTCCAACATGCATGTCCCTCCACTACCTTGAAGTACTCCAATTTAGAAAAAAATTAAAAATCCCACAGGTCAGTATCTAAATCCTGTTGTGATCTTCATTTTTGCTTCCTTGTAGATGAAAACAAAGAGACAAAACCACATACAATACCTTTCAAACCACCACACACATGTATATGTTCTTTGATGTATTATACAGAGCTTACAGCCTGCATGTAGCTAAGAGAAAAGAAAAAAGGAATTAGAAAAAAGAAGGGCTCAAGCAAGATACAACAAATGTTAGAAGAACTGGCCAATTTATGCCTAAACACTGAAACAAGACAAAGATTAGAAATGTACATACAATCACACGATCTTCTCCAAACCTTTTTTAATTAGAAAGCGAGAAAGAACCTAATGCCGTTAATTTTATCACCAAAAAGATGCAGCAATAGCTGTTTTTTCCCTAAAGGACATTCTCCAGCACAAACATAAGTAGAAGATCGAAGCAAGGATTGCAAGGAAATACTTCTCTGAGTCTACAAGTTAATTGGATGATTACAGTGAATGCTATTACTTTAGGATCTCCTTTGTAACAGTATTCCCTCAGTAATTTTGCTACCTCAGTCTGTAAGTGCAATTTTACCAACTCCACAGCATTTCTTGCTTTTCATTTCCAATATACTACTTCAGCATTTAGTTAATGGCTTTATCACACACTCCCTCTCAGTTGCTTGGAAAGTAGTCTGAAAAGCAATCGGGGCAAAACTATCTTAACATGACATTTTCTATACAGTGATATTCTTTAGACATTGATGAGTTAAACTCATCAAATATTGGTGCTTACAGGTAAGACCATATAACAAAGTGCTGGAACAGAGCACTAAAATTTAATATGATAACCTGGAGCATTAATTTATGCCAACAAAAATAACGGCATGAGGAATTTACAGTTTTATAAAGCTGCGATAAAGTGTTTTAGGTAACATCTGTTCAGCAATCATTTCTTTAAAAGACTAATTTAGATTCAAGGTCTTACACTGCAGCATAACAGCAGCAATAATTCAGTCACTTCGTAATTAAAGATATTGACACAGATCCGTCTTACCTTTCTACCCTATGCCAGAAAAATAGAAGTGCTTTTGCTCTTAACTACATCTTTCTTTGATTTATAGACATTGTTAAATGCAAGTGTTAATTTGTCTATTTTTAACAGATTGGAATAAACAAGAAACTCTTCTTGACTCATAAATTTCATAAAGAACTTACTCCAAAACATAAACTGAAAGTCAAAAACATAACCTGAAAACAGGTCAATGGTATTCTGAAATTAATGGAAACACCTCCAACTTGAGCTAGAAATTGATCTTTTGAGGATTAGTGTCTACAAGATGTAGTCTCAGTAAAGTGCAGTTGGAAGTCACATAAGCTATCACTTACTATAATGATTTCCAAACAATTCTAAGGGGAGAAGGGATCAAGGAGAGGAAGGGCAAGCAACCGCTTTTTACCCCACGTTGCCCCAGCAGATTTAAAAAGTTTCTTGCTCAGTCAATGTACACATAGAGAACAGGTACAATATCTGACATTCTTCAGCAGGTTTCCCCATTTTTACAGGGTCCTAAACCACCAGAGTGAATGCATGAGCTTTCAAAAAGCTTGGACCTGCTAAACAGAGCCATGTTGGTATGTGCTTCAAAATTAACTATAATTCCGTAAAAAACATATTAAAAAACATGAAAAGTGGAGATTTCATTGTTTTTCCTGAAATGAAGTTTTATTCCATGAAAGAAAATGAAATGAACTTTTGGGACCTGGAGGAGTCTGCCTGCACACTGTCAGACAGGAATTTTGAATTTTGAGTGCGGCTGTCAGAAAAACCAGGCAAGGTGCTCACCCAGACCTGAAACTCCTGGCCCTGACCAAAAATGAAAAATGGAGATTTCATTTCCTTTCACATTTACACTCCATAGGCAGGAAGGCCTTTCTGTCCGGGCATCTTTTGTCCAAGAGGAATCTTCGTTTGCACTCCATTTTAGGAAGTGAAGAAGTCACAATTTCCACACTGCATTCCAGGAAGCGAATGCAGTAAAGAAAGTACTTCCACCCAGTAAAGAAAGTCTGGAGCCTGGGGCTGAGCGATAAATATTCTGTATTGCAATATCTCTGGGTAGAAATTTATGAACTGATAGAATGAAAAGCTTATCTCATAGTACCATTCAAGAGAACCACCCCAATCAAAGAAGCTAGTTGATGTCTCTAGCTATTAAAATAATTCTACCTAATAATTCTACCTACTAAAATAATTCTCTGTATGTTTCTCCACCAAAAATTACTATTAGCCAGGACAAACCAGCAATTAGAGAGTACTGTTCATAGCTCCAGCAGCTCCTTTGGTCTCGTGGCATGGAGCAGCCTGCTGCTTTTTACTAACCACTAAGTTCCACAGCTCTCATTTTTAAACTATTCCATTCAACAATTTACATGAAGACAGAGACAAAATCCTAAACTCTATTCCAGAAATCCTAATCTCTATTCAAACTCTTCTTAAGGTCTCCCCATGAGTTAATGGCATACCCAGAACACAACCCAGGTTTGAAAAAAATGTAATTCATCAGTCCCTCATCAACACGCAAGGACAAAATCTTTAAGAGATTATTTAAATATGAAACGCAGGACTACTGTCTAAGGCCAAATGCTTTGAAACTTTGCAGGTTGACAAAGCATGCTCAAGAATTTAGAACATTCTCACTTATCCCTGCTTAAAGAGTTTCAGAAACTGGGCAAGAAAACCAAGAACAGGCTAAAATAAATTAGAAAAAATAACCCACACACACACCTATCCACATGATGAACATACACCCTACAAAACTAAGCCAGAAACACAAATTCAGCTGCCTTGATTTTCTGTAGCTGGGTAAAAATCAGCACTATGACCTCAAAGAGCCAGCTGGCCATATCAGCACATTCTAACCAGACAACCCTTCCGTTGTCTGGGAAGCCCAGACATTCATCAAACAAGCTCATCTGTACCAAAGAAAAGGCCTTCTGTCACTTAAGAGACAAGTCACACTTCAGCTACGAAAAAAATCTCAACAGCTTTTACCACATATCTGGCAGGGTTATACTCCCTGTAAACTATTGCACTGCCATTTTAACACATGGTTAGCAAGACTGAACATGAGAGCAACACTCTGTCTTAACACATAACCAGGGAGGGAAAAATGTGGAAATTATTGCAGGATCTTATTTGCATAAGAACTTGGCAGTTAAAGTATCAACAGTAAGTAAAATTCCTTGACCCAATGCTCTCATCAGTCTCAAACCCACACAAACTCACGTCTCTTATTCAGCAGAGGAATAATCCAAACATCAAGATGTATACTAGTAACACTACCCAGCCTTTTGGTCTGGGCAGACCATGTTAAGTTTTTTCCTTACAGATCATAGGCCAAAGCATGTCCAGCCATGTCACCTGCATGACTAAAATGCATGTGCACCCAGCCATTCATAAAGACAAGCAAACCACCCTTGGTCAGTTTCATATATGCCCATTCTAACATGTAGAGAAAGATACAGGGACATGATTCAAACAGCAACCACTACAGCCACAATATAAAAAGATATCAGGAAACAGGAATGCCAGGAACAAGTTGTGACCTCACAGAAGAGGTCTGGCCAGCCTACAGTTTGATATCACTTATTGAGTAACCTGATTGAACCTGTGCACAAGTGCCAGACATTCAAGTACTGAATACTACACAAATATACTTTAGAATCAAAAATCTAATGTATGTTAAGTATGAAAGTACCTTGTTTGTAAGCACATAACAAATACAGGTAAGAGCAGGTGGGCTCAGAGACAGCTGAAGAATAACTAAATACGAGCACTGGATGCATCTGCTCGGCATGTTGTGGATACTGATGGGTACAAGTGGATACAATTACTTGAAAGCAGATTGTGTTCAGGTGGGGGTTGGCCCCTTCTCCAAGGCAATTAGCCGTAGAAGAAGATATGGTTTCAAGCTGCACCAGGGGAAGTTTAGGTTGGACATTAGGAGAAATTTCTTCACAGAAAGGGTGGTTAGACATTGGAATGGGCTGCCCGGGGAGGTGGTGGAGTCACTATCCCTGGAGGTGTTTAAGAAGAGACTGGATGTGGCAGTTATTACCATTGTATAGTAGACAAGGTGGTATTTGGTCATAGGTTGGACTTGATGATCTCGGAGGTCTTTTCCAGCCTATGGATATAAGGCCTCTAGAACATGTTTGTCCCAGCTCCAATATTAGGGAATTTCGTAATGTCCAAGCAAAAACTGATTATTTCTGAGCACTCTTTAGTTAGAGCAACCTTGCAGACACATTATCTTCTGGACAGTAATTAGCCAGTTCAAACTTCCCAATTTCTTAGTGGGCTAGCCAAAAGCTTGTAAAAGGAGGGCTAGAGAGAACTTTACTGTGCCCCTTAAATTTAAAAACTCCGTTTTTCACTACACAATTTATGTCACCGAAGTAAAAAAAAAATTCCACACAGTTCTATTAAAAGTAACATCACTTATGAGATAGAGTTTTCTCTGCCACACAGCACATAAGGCAATAGAACTTCATGATGAAGAGATCTGAAAACTTGCTGCAAAATAAAGCCAGGACCTTTCACACTGGCAAGGAAGAGGCGAGCTGGAGCAGACGGGTTCACCCTTGGAAGCGCAGCTGAATGAACGTGACGACGCCGGCAGTGACACCCCCACCCCTCCCGGTCCCTGGGGGGATGCGGCCAGTGCAGGCCCAGGCCGGGCGGTGTCACCGCAGGGCCGGGAGCCCCGGCACGAAGACACCCCGCGGGGATGCGGGTGGCTCAGGGCCGGCTCGTACTTACGAATCTGGGCTTCCTGCCGTCCGCCACCTCCTCGGGGCCGCCGGCGCTCCCGGTGCCCTGCGGGCCCTTCCGACCGAGCCCCTTGTTCTCCCGCCCGCCGCGACCCGGCGGCGGGGACGGAGCGCGGTAACGAGCCCGCGGCGGCTCCATGGCCGCGCCCGGGAGAGGAGGGGAGACGGATGCGGAGCAATGAGAAAGGATGCAGGGGGAGCGGTGCCCAAGGTCGGGCCCGGGCCCGGCGGCCCTGGCCGAGCTGGGCGCCTGCGATTAGCGCGGCTTAGCTGGGCTCGGCCAGGCAGGGCGCCGCGGGGGGAGCCCGGGGGCTCAGCGCTAAAGCCGTCGCCTCAGCGCAACGAAGGATTTAGCGAGGAGGAGCCGAGCCCCTAATCCTGGCCCGCCGGGTCCCGCCACGCCGGGGTAGGGGCAAGGGCAGGAGCAGTAGCGCGCGCACCCAACGGCCGGCACGGCCGGAGCCCGGGAACGTCCAAACCGTCCCGCCACCGCCGGCACCGCCCCGCCCGCCCCAGTACAGCCAGTCCGCGGCGGCGGGGCCCAAACGGCGCCTCCCGGTTGGCTGGACTTGAGCCCACCAGCGGTGGATCTGCCGCTCGCGGCCTTGGCACCGCCCCCTCCCCGCCCCGGGCGGCCGACTGCAAATCCCAGGGAGCAGGGGCGGGAGGGCTCCCATGTTACCGCCGGGGCAGTGCTGGGGAAAGTCTCACTGGACTGAGGAGGGGCCGGCCCCATAGAAGGGGTTGAGAAACACGTTTACATACCCACCCACGCACACAAACACGCATCTGGAAAGAAGGTTTTATTTCCTTGCCTCTCAGATCCTGCCTTTTCTTCCGCAGGATCTGAGCGCGGGGCGGTTCTCTCATTTGTTTGGCTTAGGATGGAGGTTTCCGTCATTTGGTTTTGTTAAAAATTACGATTCATTACCTCGAGCGATTGTTTGACAGGTGAAAAGTGGTTCATCTGTTTCTATATAAACTTCTTATATAATTAGAGTGCTGAATTTTTATGTAAATACACGTTATTACATAGGATCATAGGAGTCCTCAATGTTGGAAGAGACCTTTAAGATGATCCAGTTACACCATGCCCCTGGAACTGCCACTGTAAACCCCAAACCCACATCATCCAGTGCCAGATCCAGAGGCCTCAAACACATCCAGGGATGTTGATTTCGCCACCTCCCTGGACAACCCATTCCAATGCCTGACCACCCAAACAGTGAAAAAAGTTTTTTAATATCTAATCTGAATCTCCCCTCTCTTAGTTTAAGCCCATTTATGTGTATATATATAAGTATGTGACATATATTATTAGCATTTCTAATATTACTTTTATAATATCTTGGTGGTATTGGGTTAAGAAAGGAGAATAACACAGAAGAGTCATAGTCCCTATCCAAAACAGTGGCAGTGCTTCTATCATCCTCCTCAGGCTAGGTTTTTGTTTTGTGATGGCCAAGAGAAATGTGTACCTACATCCTGCATTTGTTTAGCGCACTCTGTGGTTTTCCATCACTGAAAGACCTCCAAGACTCTGCAGTTTATGGGGAAATACATAAATAGAAATTTCATTATGCTATAAACTAGCAAATTGCATATGCTTTACAAGGCAATTGAATTCTCATTACTGTGAAAATACCTTGCATTTATCTTTATTTTAAATTAAGAGTACTTAGAAGAATGATGCAAACTGCTGACTTACAAAGGGGAAAGTCTTTTTCCAAATCTCACTGTTAGGTATCATTAAGAAAACAAAGGCTAAAAATCAGCATTCATATCTCTAGAATGTTTTCTAAAACAGAAAAAGCTTCCTTTCTCTTCTGTCATTCAATAAAAAAGATGTTCATGTTTCTAAATTTTTTTTATCATTTTGTGTTGCCTTGAATTCACTGAAAATAAAATGCTTCCCCCTCTAACAATTTTATTCACCTTTTCACGCAATGTGAGGGCTTTCATTCTAATGCAATGACATAAAAAGAATAAAACAATCTCAGTCCTTCAGTATGACTTAAACAGACAGCAGTGTACAAAATGTAGCATCTGCCCATACACAGAACTCTGGTGAAACACAGGAGAATTCAGCCCCAGGCTGGACCTTTGCAAGACAAGGGTTTAACATGAGGCAGCTGTGGGGCTATGCAGAGTAGATGCCGTTATTTTTTGTATTCGTTAAACTATTCATCCTTCAGCAGCTTTCTATAAATGTGAATTTATATTGGAATTCTTCATGGAGAGTATAATTAGCAGAACACTGTTTAATGTCATGGTTAATGATTTCCTGGAACATTTGATTAGAAAATTAATCAGCCTATGTGTGTGTATGATAAAGCTGTTCAAATGGCCCTCCTAATTGCACTATGCTAGAACACAATGGCTTGTGCCAATATATCACTTCCAAGGTACTGTGTTGTAATAATACAGAAACACTAAAGGAAATAATTTATCAGACAGTTTTACTAAGCCAAAAGTAAATGTTAGTACTTTTGATCAATTATTATTATTTTATACTACCCCTCTTGTTAGGTGCTTCACAGAACAAATACACTCTTGCAACAACTCAGCTGATCAAGATTAATGATGGCTGAGGAAAAACGCTGAGAGAAAGAAATGCATCAGTAATACTAAAATCATGCAGATATTCTACTTAGTCAGAGCATGTATATTGTCTGGGGCATGCAAACAGATTGGCCATTTTGCATTATTTTTCTTCTGTAATGAGAATTTTTCAATTAAAAAAGTCTGATACAAAAGGTGCTTAAAGTTAACCATGGATATTTGCAAAGTGAGTTCTTTAGATATTTGGATTTATTTAGGCTCTTAGCATTCTGTTCCATCTTGTGGGGTTTTTGTGGTGGTTTTTTTTTAATGTACTGTGACTCAGGTCTATTAAAAAATACCTTTCTAATATTGGTTGTTCCAAGGAGGCAGTTTTTCAAACAAACTCCTGTGCAAAGTGTTTCAAAGCTGGCTTTTGACTGTGACTGACTTTAGGCAGTTATCCATATTTCATTTGGAGACACCTAGCTCTTTCCTGTAAGAAGATAAAAAAGATAATTAGCTGCTCTTTCATTAGGTTCATTAGGTTTCATTAGGTTCATCCTCTTAAACTGTAACATAAGAGTTATGAAGAATTTTGTCAGCAATGTTGTTGTTTTTATAAAGCAAGCAAACAAGTTTAATGCTAACACTATTTAAGTAGGCTAACAAAGAAAACCTTACAAAGCCACAGTTCCTGTGGCTTGGCAGAAGCAAGAAAATAACAAATCCATGCCTTTTCAGAAAAATGATTTCTTCTTTCTTCCACAGTAAGCACCAAACAGGCCGTCCTAACCCAAATCCTTCAAATTTGCATAGCTATTTGTAAGTTGTGAGATACATTAAATATGTATCTTATACTTTTCCCCACATCTTATTCAAGCAGTTAATATAGGAGTTGCACCAAGATGCTGTAACTCACAATGCCAATAAAAATTACATTGGAAATACATGGCCTGTCTCTATGTCTTATAGACACAATTGATGCTGTTTTATCTAAGGAAATCTTTAATGGTCACATTTTTATATTGCACCAGTGGTCATTTGTAATTTAAATATATTACAATGTAATATCATTAAACAGAACCTATGGATAAGATGTTACTTAATTTTCACAGCATAGGTGGCTCACAAAACGTATTATTCCATTATTAAGCTAATGGGTAGATAAAACCTCAAATTGTTCATCTAGTCTAGCCTATTAACATTACTAAGGAACCTGTCTGTTAGAAAGTTTATCATACTAATAAATTAACAAATTTATGTTACAGTTAAGAGAAAATTCATACTCTGTTCAAGTAATAAAGTTTTGTTAAAGAAAATTTGCTGTAGTTTTTTTCCTGTAACACAAACAGAATTATTTTGGCTTTTTGGACATCATTTGATTGTCTTTTAGTCAGTGTCACTGCCACTATTAGTAGTATATGTCATCTCTGCTGTCTGTGGCATAAAAATGAAAATCCATAGCCAAAACTCCATGCTGAAAGTAGGAAGGTACTCATGACAGGACAGAAAATTTTAAAAAAATGATGTCTTGCCTGGTATGTCAAACTATCTGTAAAGACAAGCAACTTTGAGCCATTTGGATCACAATTGGTAAAATTGAACTAGTCAGACCTCTTGGCATATACATTTCTTGTTTCTTAAAAATCTCTGAACTAGAGTCTTCTGAAAACAGTTCTTTTCTTCCCTTTCTTATATTAAAAAAGGTGTTATGGTCGTATTTCAGAAAAGTGTTATGGTTGTATTTCTTGCAATTCATTTCTGCTACCAATAGAAACACTTTTGAAAAACAGAATCTTCTTGACTTTGATCCCATTTCTTTACTGCTAGGTGTCTTGGACATTCACACTTGCACAATGGTATCAGTGTTAAGTGTCAATGCAATATCTATCTTGCAACAGTTAGTTACAAAAAATACTTGGGATTTAGAGAAACACAAGGGACATCAAGGCTCTTTTTTCGGTTTTGTACGGCAATAATTTCTAGGCATTTAAAAAAGATGTAATTAAGGGACTCGACCAGAAATGAAGTTTTCACTGAGAGTTGTGTCTAAAATACTTCTATACATTTTTCTTGTTACTGAAGAAAGCAACAAAGCAAATGGTTTTAGCAGATCCTGAAGGTGTAACTATATAGCTGTCTTTACTCAAGAATGTCCAGAGAAGAAAAGCATCCCAGAGGATGGCATATGTCATGATCCTGTTATTGATTTTATATCAGTCATACCTTTTTGAAGTATGAAACAAAATTTTACATGCAATGGATTTATTTTATCTCTTTTCTAGTTAGAATTTAAATTAAGGACTTTCAGAAGTAGTTGTAGTCTGAACAGCACCATTCTCCTTCTTGAATCTTTCAAAGTCACCCTGTAAAAGATGAGGATATAAGAAGTAGGAAAGTGGTTTGCTTCACCAATTTATTGTGGATTACATGTTGCTAATAATTTCTCACAAAATATTTTAGGCTAGCCTCTCATTCAGCTGAAAAATTTAATATACCTCCTTCAAAATACTGTCTAGATGGGAAAAATCAGTAAAGGAGTCCATTATGCTGTTCATCGGATGAATCTTTATGAGGATATTGGAGATGTGATTTGTGGGACTATGCAGAATACATTGCATACATTATTATAAAGTTCAGGTTTGTAATTTAATTATAGGCCAAATTATCTTCAGTTCTAACTTTAGTCGAAGTGACTAGGCCAAGCCTGACAGCTGATATAAATTGTAAACGATCTGAGTGTCATAGGCTGCAATAAAGGCTGTGTTACATAATTTTATACTTCATGTGGGATTTTCAGAAACACCTAAAGAATTAAATGAGGTGTTCAAACCTTGTCTATTCTACAGTTACGCTATTAAGTGTTCCTGATAAAATTACTGCAAACAGTCAGTTTTTCCCAAAAGAAAATAAATATGTTTTCAGAGGATAAAATTATGCTGAAGCTTTTTGTGAATATAAGGGTCTGCAGAAGTGTAATCAAGCAGAAGGATTTTTTCAGGGCATTTACTATAAAGATTTTAAGCCTTCTGTTAGAATTCTGGGATGTAATTATCTTCCATTACTTCTTGATAACTCTCCAAATATCTCATAACTTTCCTTTTTTAATATGCTTCTCTATTTTTTATGACTCATTTTCCGAATTCCTTCTATGATTCTGTCTTTTATTTTTACTTGTGATAATTTATATTACTTTATACTAGGGCATGATACAATTTGCTTTCAGAAATCCCTTATTTTCTTTTGACAGATGTATCATTCTAAGAGAGAGAGAGAAAGAGAGATAAACACATATATGTATGTGAATATATAATGCTTTTTATGAGTTAGTTATGTGTTGAGGAAGTCTCAAAATTGACTATAATTTGTTTATATAGCTTTTATTTCTCTCTGACTGAATTTCTTATTCTAATCCATCTTTAAGTCACTCATTCTAGTTTTTCTTCGTTCAAGAATAATGGATTTAATCTTATTATGGTTACTGCAACTTAATATTCAGCTACAGTAAGTACTGTACATGTATATTAAGAAAAATATTTCCTCTCATTTTAAAATACAATATATATCATTTGGGGAAATTCCTAAAATATATTGTATATGAATCATATTTTGTGGGTAACAGAAGTGTCCTTGTTTGGACATTAGGGGGCGTTATAAAGTGACGAGAGATAGCAATAGAGTGACAACAACCAATAGAATTTATTTTACAAAAAAAACCAAAAACCCAACAATAAGACTGTGAGGCAGATAAACTGTGCTCCTTCAGGTTGGCTGCTAGGCTGGTGGGGCAAGGGAGGAAAGGAGGCTGGACTGTGGAATGGCGCTGGTTTCACTCCACAACCTATTTTCATGGAAAACAGAAAAGTGAAAGGAAACCCTAGGGGCCCAAAGGGGAGAGAATACCACAGCTGGTGAATGGAGTTGTCCTCAGCCCTGCGCTGCCTTCGCTGTCAGTTCAGCTGCAGCACTGCCCGGGCCACAGGAAAAGGCCATGAGAGCAGAGGAGATGCTGAGATGTAGCAGCGACAACAGCCGAGCCCGAAATGAGGGGCAGGACTTCCGTGCTTGAGGTTTTATTGGGTGCCTATTCTCGCGTGATCTTGAGGCACCCTTCCCGTGTAGGTTGCCTCCGGATTGGCTAACGCTGCTGGGCACCTCCTCTTCCTCAAGACTTCACCACAAGGCAATATGGCGGCGTTTCCCACCAAAATACCTCTTGGCTAGGGCCTGCTGAGGGGGGGGAAGCCACTGCCGCCACATCCGTCAGCACCGCAGGGCGCCCCAAGGCACCGGGCTCTGCCACCCCAGGTCCACTCCTCACAGTGGCACCAGTCCCGGGCTGGCTTCGCCCCGCACACCAGCGCGGCCACCGTGGGGCAGCTGCACCTGCCGTGAGGGTCGACGGCATCTCCAGCCGGAGCCGTGTTCATGCATGCGGGCAGCAGGACCCACCGCGCATGCACGCGGCGCCGGCAGGAGCTGGCGGGAGTTGCCGTGCTGCGGGTGTCTTCAGCCAGTGGTGCGGAGCTCGCACGGGCGACAGGGACCAGTGAGAACCGCCAGCGCCTCCCACCCGGCATCGCAAGCCCCGCCGCCACAGTGGAGCATCGCACCCGCCGCTCATCGCTCCAAGGCAGGCACTGCTGCCACCACCCCACCTCTACCAGCGGGGTGGAGGCCGCCGCTGCCGCCCGAGTGCCGCCTGCACCCGGCTAGAGCAGGCAGCAGCCGTGCTGCGGGAAGTCCCAGCTGTGGGTATACTCCGGCCAGCAGCACAGGGCTTGCCTTGCTGCCCCACAGCTGCCACTGCTGCCATGCGGGCGAGCCACGGGGGGACTGGAGACCGTGCGGTTCGGCTCTGCAGAACCCTGTTCACAGAACCTCGAGGGTCCGGGCGAGGGTCCAGGGGACCGGCCCGTGCCTGCCCCGCTGGGCCAGGTCTGCGCCTGCAAGGCATTGAGATCTGTTGTTTTCTTATAAAACACAGAACACAGGTTGGAAAGCAACACACCCTCCCCACTCCTGCTACCCCTAAAACCCATGAAAAAAACAACACTCCTTCCCTCTCCTCCAGAAAAAAACCCTTGGGAGATAACCCCCTGTCCCACACGGACAAAATGGGAAAAGGGAAAACAATACATTTTAAAAACCAGAACCTGTTTCACCCCATAACAAGAAGTCACTCTGTTGCTATTCAATCTGCATATTCCTTTTTGATCGTCTGTTCCTTGGCATGTTTCAGTGAACAACCTGATTTTTAATGGCTTTTTAGCACATGGAGTTGTACATTTCTACAGAGTGCAATGCACTGCCTTTCTTATGTTAAATAGAAGTTTCATCTCTTGTCCTAGGAAGATGAAGAGTGTAATTGTAGGGTGTACTTTATATCACAAGTACAGCATAGCTGCTAAGCTGAGGGTTTTTTCTAAGTTTCTTAAGTGCCGCTTTTATGACAGGCATGAATCAGAACAAACTTCATAAGCTTCCATTTTCCCAATTTCCTTCACCTATGTTATAATAAGTGAAAGCTGTTGATTAAGAAAAATGAATGCTTTCATTTGTTTTTACAAGGTATTTTTGCAGAAATGAGGGAGATGATTATGTTCAATTCTGATATAGAGGTTATCCTGTAGGATGTGGAGATGCAACTAGCTCTCAGGTATGTGTTGGGGGTGCTGAGGCAGGTGAGAGAAATTGTTTTGCAATTATTACAGGAGTGCTCCTCAATTGGCAGTAGCATCTCAAGATATTTTTGGTTTATGGTACTGTCCTGGTTTTGGACAATATTAGGTTTATCTATGGACAAGAGATGGATAGGGAAGGCAGCAATTTATTAAAGGGTAGATATATGGGAAAATAAGTGGGGGTAATTGCCCAATTATGACTCGCCGGGACTCCCTCTGACAGAGACACACACACACACAGACACACAGGGTAACCTGAGAAGGTGAGTGGGAAGGGAATGTATGTTACACCCTAGCTCGGACAAAGACANCTACTCCTCCCAGCCAAAATGTAGGCATAGGAGAAAGAGTTATTTTTTCTTTGTCTTCCCCTGTGGTTTTAACCCAAACCATTACAGGTACAATGACGTAACCCGAATGAAGACTTATGAAACCAAAGTATACTTGCCAAGAAAAACACAGTCCAGTTGACATAGTTTCTGTTATCCTATAAATGGACAATTTAGAGAGGACAGAATCTCAGCCTCTGTTTAAGTGTCAGGGCATGGAGAGCATGGATGCTAAGGCAGCTTAGATATATGGTGCTGAGGGAGATACCATGGCCAGTGGGACAAGGGACCATGCTGGCTAGCTAGGGCCCATGCCATTGGCCCCAACTCAAGGCAAGAAAGACCAGCCCAGGGATGGGTAGCCAGGTTTAATCAATAATCCAGACCATCAGGCAATTTTGTGATGATGACGCAGGTCTGAGGAAGTCAAGCCAGGAAGTCAGGCCAAAAGTCAGGGTCAGGATCAGTTCTAGTGAAGTTAATGAGGGTCACAGTCTAGTGATGATTTGGAATATCCACAGTGATGAGGTGGGTGAAGCTTGAGAGTCACACTGCAGACCAGGATCAACAGGATCAATCTGTCTACTGTATGCATTTTCATTCATGAGTTTATTTCCACTTGTATTGAACAATCACACCGGTACCGATTTCCTCTTTGAAGAAATCTCAGAGAATTTAGAATAGCCTTTGATGAGATTAAAAATCAAGCCTGAAGTCATCAGGAAGTCAATCACTATACCCTACTAAGTGCTCATAAAGTTGTTATTTGCCATTATGTTGAGCTTCAAATCTAGACATCAGATAGATACAGGTTTTCAAGCTAGAAAAGTACCAACAAAGACCACTTTTTGAGCATTGAAAAGTACTGATCCAAAAAAAAACTGCATTGCTTCGTCATATCATGAGCTTGACTCACCTACTCTCCATCCCCTGACAGCAGTGCCACTCACTGTAAGACTCTTAGTCCCTGCAATGATCACTCCAGATTCTGCTTAGGTGATGTGGTTTTTCTGTGGCCCTTCATGTCACAAGTCAGTAATGATCCTGGGAGTGAGTGACAATAAAACTCAAATTAGAAAGTATTTCCAAGTACTATGGTTCCATAAAACAAAGTATGTGTGAGTTTTGTAGCATTTATGCATACGGAAGATTCATATTCTCCAGCTAAGGACAATGTAATAGGTAAGAACTGAGCTAAGGTCCTTCCATGATTAATGAATAAGCACTTAACTGAAGTTCTCATTTTTATCTAGTAAAGAGAAACTAGCACCTACAAAAGGCAGTTCATCCACTCCTAAAATATGAATTTAAAATAAATGGAAAGAACCCCTGGAGATCCTTCGATGTTTTCAATGACTATAGAAGACACTTCAATACCTGGCTTAGATTAGTTCGGTAGATTTTATATGCAGAAGGCAAGTGAGGTAAATCTCATTTTTTCAAATTGTTCTGGGGATTTCAGCAATTTTCAGTTAATAAATTCACTCCCTTTCAATAGATTTTATTATACATATTCATATTAATTCAGAAAATGCAGATATATTTAAATAGCAATGTTAATGACTCCTTGGAATTAACAATAAAATTCTCTTGTGATCGTCACAGAATAAGATTTTGAATAATCATACTTCCAAGGTAATCTGCACATCTTTGAAAATAGTTTTTGATAATCTGAAAACTGAAGGCAGATTTTTTTAACATGTTTAATGACTAATTCCCTTACTCGTTTTGCTGCAGGCTATTATCATTATGGATATTAAGCTACTTCAAAAAATGTGCGTAGTGTTAAGTTGCAAATACACTCTCCTGTTGTACAGACTTACTTGGATGGTGATTAGAAGGATTGATGCTGCTGCTAACCTAAGTGTTCTAACACATTTTCTTGGCAAAATCTGTTCTGTCTATGCTTCATCTTTTTTTTTTTTTTTCTCCTTTCCTTTTTTCTCTTGCAACACATTATTTTTTCTCACTGGCAGGAGTTCCCATTCAATGCTGGACACTTTTGCAATATAAAGGAATTAACTCTCTGATCAGTACAAGACAGCAGTGTCATCATTAATTTGTTAAATTTCTAAAGTGGTACCTTTGTGCTTTCTTTCCAGATGGCATTTACTCTATGAAGAAGTCATGTGTAAGCATCCACTAGCTACTTTATTATTTTTTTTAAATCTTTCTTTAGAATGTTCTTTTGCCAGTCTGCCCACAGAAATGAAAACTTGAATTCCAGCCTTTCTCACTCTTAGGTGTTGCTCCTGATGTGGTCTGTATTTCCTATTTTCCTTCTACAAAAAGACAGAAAGCTTTTTGGGCATTGCCTTATTTTCATTCAAAATACTTACAGCTCTAGGACCCTGGCATTTTACAATAATAAACATCTGGATTAATACACAGAGCTTGTGTTACATGCAAAAATGAGAACACCTAAACTCTATTTGATTTTTATACTTTCTCTTTGAGTTTCTGCATTTACATGAAAAAATTCACCAGAACAGATATATCATATTAAGTAGTACTTATTTTCTACTTACTTTCTACTCTTCAAGCAGGACTAGAAGTAACTGAGTACATGTTGCAATTTCTCATTTTTTTACTGTATTTACTAAATAATCTGTATGTTCAATACAGCTTTCAGACTTGTGTATTTTCTAGTTTTGAACTATACATGTGCAGAATCTCATAACTGAATGTGTTTATTAGTATGGCTTGTGAGTGGGAGGTGGGGTGGATATAATTACCTGTTTATGTTTTAGATAGAAATAGAGGAAAATGATCTGTGTATCTAGAATCAAAGCCTGTCATTGTACAACCATCTGTTTTAAACTGGGAGATTATACAAGCCTATATTAATTCAGTTTCAGTCTTATGTAAATCATGGCTTTGCAATCACTTAGGGGTTGTATCGCATTAATCTACAGTGACTGTGTTCAACACAGTCTGAAAAGTTGTTTGATTTCACGCTCTGTAAATGAAAGTTCTTGATTTCCTATAATATTTTGGATCACAGGCAAAACCTTGTTTCAGTAACTGCGTATTAGATGGACGGTTACAGCCGAAATGCAGAATTGTTGTGGTTGGCTGATATGATCAACTTTCATCACAAGCTAATAACGGTGGTTTTGAACATCTTAATTGGAGATCACACAGCTCTGTGTAGTGTGAAATAAGATGTCTGGGTGATTGTAAAGATTTTGACTGGTCCTTGTGCTGATAGCTGATACAGAAGATTTTAATATTCTGAAGTCACACCAGATGGGCAATCTGTTGCAGGATATACCTTGTCTCAGTTTTAAACTGGAAGGGTTTGATTTCTGATGTCACCTCAAGAGAAAAATAATAAACAACTGCACTAATGACATTTTTTAATCTCTCTACTCTTGATTTACCTAGGCTTTGACTAATGCAATAGTCAGCTTAGGATAACTGTACAAAGGCACAGACCTTCTACAATAACAAGGCATAAAAATGCATGAGGGAATCAGAAAAGGAACTGGAAAAAATGAGTTACTATTATTTAACTATTCTATGCACTCCTTCTAATCCTAGGTGCAAGAATTTAACTTGTTGCAAAATAGGTTTGGAAAAGCATACAGATATAAGAAAAAATGGCAGAAAAAAATGTAAAAGAGGACAGATAAAATTTTGATTAATTTTTATAGCTGCAAAAAATGTAGTCAGTTTTCTGGATCAATGGAGTTATTTATTCTGGGAGTGCACTCCCCTACCCCAAGGTTTTGCTGGATAAATTCTTTCATAGGCTATTCCATGGAAACAACCTGAGTCAGTGTGAGTTCTATAGCTGTCGATTGCAGTCCCCAGAGTTGGACTTTTGTCCATTTTGGTACTGGACAACTCGTAACTTCAGGTATTCCATGGTGTTATGCATCTATTTCTGTGTGGACTTTAAGAACAAAAAAGACTAAAAATTTACAGTTTATCAGCTGTATTCTGTAGGTTATTCAGTGAATATGAAATAGAGGATATATTCAACTTTTTGAACTGACCTGTAAATTCAGGCTGGGTTTTTTTCTGTTTGTTTCTATCTGGTTTGGGGTTTGCTTTGTTCGTTTGTTTGTTTTTTTAATCAATTGCTTCAGACTATAATAAATATGTCATGTTAAAGACAGAAAAATGTGAGGAATTAGGAGCTGCTGCTATAGATCGCTGGGTTTGAACTACGGAGCCAAAGGAGGAACTACAATAATGTGTATTCTATTGTGCAGGAACATTTGGAACTTTTCACTGAATAAATAAGGTTTCATCTAAGTGCTTTGCCCTACCATGGCCACTGAACACAAGTACTACAAGTAAATGGTAGAGAAATAATCTGAATTGAAAAATAGGACATGTAAAAGATCCCTAGAACTTTCATCTGGATTCTGAAAGAAAAAAAAATATTCAAGGAATATATTTTCCATCTAAGCACTGAATGAGAAGAAAGATAATCAGAACATTCTTTATTTCCAAGTATATCTGTTCTATCACTTGTTATGCTTCATTGTTTGTCATTCACTCAAGCTAATTGTTAAGTAACTTTATCACGTCAATATACTATGAAGCCTTAGGATGGGGCCTTCCACACAAATGTGAAATGCATAAAGGATGCATTTAAAAAAAAAATCTGAAAATATAAAGGAGACTGTGAGTGATGTAGAAGCCAAATGTATAATTTAAGGAAAGAAATGACATCTGACAAAAGTCCTCATTGAAACTGGAAACTAGAACACACAGCTAAAGATTTGGAATTAATACATAAAAACATGACATCTCACTTGCCTGAGAATGGAATACNGGACTGCTCTTTCGGAATTGCGTTTTCTCATGATTCCCTGGGGGGGACTGCTTCCTCGGGGGTTGCGTTTTTCTTGTGGTATTTTTTTTCCTGGGCGGGCGGATTAGCAATTTTCTGTGGCCATAGCCCAGGTTTAAAGGCCACATCTTTCCATCAGCACTGAAATCCCTTTCCGGGGTTGTGGAATGGAGGGGGAGGGGGGCTCGCGGTTTCTAACTGTCTGAGTGTTTTTTTCTTCAGAAAGCCGAGCGGAGGCTCATGCTGCTGTAGGTCCTCAGGTCTGCCGCGGGCCTTCTCTAATTATCCTGGCGTCTCTTCTGGAGCCCCAAGAGAGAGACCAGCAGTATTCCAGAGCGTTCCCATCCCAACACAGGCTTTGGGAAAGCTTAATTTGTCTGTTTTTTGCACTTTATTGTCCGTTTTCTGTGTGTGTGAAATAAACTGTGTTACTTGTGTGTTTTTTCTTTTTGGGTGTGTGTGGTTTCTCTCGGACATCAGTCAGTACCGCTATTTTAGTGGTAAAACCATGACAAGGAGGGCCAAAATAGGATTAAGGAGCCTACAGTGCTCTGAGGCTGCAGACTTGAAGGACTAAAAAGATGGATAGGCATGTGATAGAGAGACACATGAAATTTCAGTACAGACCTGTTCGTACTCTGGTAACCAGGACAATTATCAACATGCTAAGTAAAAACCAAAAATTGACCCCACTACTCTTCAGAAGTTACAAGTGATGACAATGTGCGTACATCAGAGAAAAAGATTCTGCCAGTCCCATCACTGGTCCTAATTAGTCCATCACTACAGTAATATATAAAATTCTCTAGAGTAATGGGGCGTTCAATTTGTCCTTTTCACTATTCTAGAGAGTTGTTCTTTATCAAAACCTGACACTGGGACAAGCTGGAAATTGCTGGAAAGCCACTTTGTAGTTCAGGGCTATTTAATATACACTGGGTTAGGACACTAACCGCCTTACATTTTTCAAAGTCAGGACAAGATGCTGAGAAAGCCTCATACCACTTGAAAATTTTAGAAAAAGTTCCTTCACCTTCTATCCCTGTCATAAAAAACCTTGTTGCTTTGACTTTTCTTTTTTGAGAATCCTAGAAAACAACATAGAAGGAAGTGGGAAAATTACATAGGACTCTAGTCCAGCACATTATAGGATAATTATACTTCACTCGCCATGAATGAGCTGAAAAGCCAGATAGGTAGAGTGATTTGTTTTGAAAGTGTGATTTGCTGAAATACGCTGCTTCTGTTTGAAAAGCCCCAGATAAACCAATTACACTAATTCTGAAGATTTCTTTGCACTGTTTAACTGGAAGACAACATATCTGTCTTGGTTTTAAGACATTTGTGCAATTTAAATTTGAAAACAAGAGATCACAAAATATAGAAAAAGTAACAACATCTTTTTATTAAATATATATATATTATAAATATATATATTTATACTATAATTATTTTATATATGCATTATTTATAATATATTATAATATATATAATATATGTATAATTGTGTTCTGTGATAAAACACAGAACACAAAATGATAACTCAAGAACAACTGAACACTTGTGATGAAACAAAAAGAAACACCCTCTCCCACTTGGGTCAATTTAAAACTCTTTGTCCAGTTCCACAGTAATGAGAAAATGGTTTCTGCGGACCTAGTACAGTGCAGTCTGGGCCATGTTGTGGACACATGCATTCTCATCAACAACCCAGGTGAAAAAGAGGGAAGAAAACCTTTGTGGACAGCGTCTTCCTCCAAGGGGGATCCGAGATGGGCTTAGGCAGGCAGCGCCAAGGCTGTTGTGGAGATGCCATGGGTGAAGTCATGCTGCTCACTGAGTCACCGTGCCGAGAGAGAGAGAGAGAGAGGGAGAGAGAGAGAGAGAGAGAGACTGCCGGGCTGGAAACTGTCATTAGACGGAAACTCCCAGGGCCACTTGCAGCTGCACCACTGCCATCACCCCCAACCCACACTGGTCATGTCATCCTCGCTCCCACAGGACTGGGCGCAATGGCACACCGGGCAGCCCCAGCCCCGGCAAGTGCCCCATGACATGCAGCAGCAGCACCAAGATGGTGTGGGCGGGAGTCTGCAGCTCCATGGTGGCACAAGATGGCAGCAGCCGTGGGACCTGGTTGCGCTGGTCATCACACTGCTCCACCACCACTCTGCAGCCACCCAAAATTCACCACAGTGGGAATAGGGAGGGGGAAAATCAATTAAAAAACAGGATTAAAATGCTAACGATATCCAAAATGGATTATCCTAGACATGGCTGCCTTATGCTTGAGGCCTGCTCAAGAATGAGTGATGTCATGCACTGGTCACCTCAGAAGTACTGACTAATGAACAAAACCCTTCCCAGAAAAAAGGGTCTAAATGTTTCCATTTTTAAGAGAGGTTGTATTTTTTTCATTGAGATGCACAATACAGTACAGTGATCTAAAGTAATTTTGTAGTTTTATAGCTGAGCGTCATTCTGTTTAAATGAGATACTGGCACTTAGATGGCTTTGATTGCTGCCAGGTGTTAATACCCCTGAGGAAAGCAGAGGTACTTCTACGATGGACGATGAACAAGAAGCTTGCTGATCCAACACATCACAAGTTGTGTCAGAGGATTACCAAATTAAATAAAATAGATGTGTGATTACACTCTTATAAACAAGCTGTCTGTGAATTTTCTTCCTTTTTTATCTTTTCTTAGAAAGAACACTTCATCCTCTAGCATGTTAAGCGGTTTTTGTAGCCTCCGTTCTTGCATTATGGAATACATGTCCCTAGATAGAGAGGAAGGGAACTAAAACAGCCATTTTCCTGTTCTCTAAATATCTATCAGTTTTCTTTGAATAAGTACCATTTAAACAGACAACAAGAATAAAAGTCATTTACTTGTTTCAGTTACTTGTTATAGTAAATGGATATATGGGCTAAAGTTTCAAAAATAGACACCCAGCACTTGAAATACACAATTAATTTATGAATCCAATAGCTGCTGCACAGTGCAAGTTGGGTATTGGTGCTGCACACAGTCAGTTACCTTCTATTAGTTTCTGTATACATAATTTAGAAATACACACTAGATAGTGCCTAATTTTGAAAAATGTTGCCCATGTTTTGTGAGTCCTCTTCTGTTTCTTCTCATTACACCTGCTTAATCTTAGCCTTCATCAGAAAATTAGCTGAAAGCAATAAAAAAGGAAGTGAAGACTAGCAGTGCAGTTTAAAAAGCCTAAAAACAGTTTTTAAAAGTTTCAATCTGTCTTTATGTCTATGCATTACCAGGTGACTGAGAATATAAAGTGTTTCTTTGGGTTGTTATGTTCTCATTTAAGGCCTTCAATGTTAGCCAAGTGACATGTTTTAAAAGTCTGTGGACCTGATTAATGTTGAGCATAGGTGTACAATCTTAATAGAGATGCCTCCTAGGAGGACATGTCCAACCTTAACAATCTTAATAAAGAACAGTTCTTAGAAGTTTGGGGTTTTTTTCTTAGTTTTTCAAGATATGAAGGTTATGAATATGTTACTAGAATGGGATTTAGGCCCCTGTTCAGTTTTTGTTCAGATACAGATCCGTAGTGACTCTGAAAAATCAAGCGGAAACTGTAAAAACCAGTCACGAAGGCTGTATTTACACCTGCCTAGTGTGGTTCATTTTGGCACCATTTCCAGCCTCCTAGGTAAGGGAACAAATGAGTTGTACTGCATCTGTCCTTCCTGAATATGCCTTCCTTTTCTGTGAGTGCCCAGCGGTAGATGAGGGGTTGGTATGCGCATCAGTGAATGCCTGGACCAGACCGGGCTTCTTACTGTAAATGTAGCTGATGAAGGACCTCTAACAAGTAATGATATGTAACATAAATTACTTCCTGAACATCATGAGGGTTGATTCTCTTTTGCCTTGTCAATGGCCTGGTAATGTGGGCATCTGACTGAGTCTGGATAAAAGGAATTGCCTCCTCCTCTTTTGTGCTTTGAACCTCTTAAGTGAGGTGCCTTTTTTAATCTTCCCTATTCCTTCCTTTTCCTTTGAAAGGAGCTTATATTCAGTATCTTCATCAAGGTATTCTGTCATTTTTTTTTCCCAGGCCTTATGACTCAAATGACTGATAACCTCAGAACTGGAGTGTTCTGATCTTTAGAACAGCACTGCAAAGTGGGCGGGTTTACCGCTGTCTCAGAGAAAGGGAACTGAGGACTAAAGTAGTTCAAATTACTTCTCAGCAGCCACACACTGAATCTGTGGATGAACAAAAACTTCAGTTCTAAGTGCCATATCTGCCCCTAACCATGTATGTGCAGGGGTTGTGAATGTGCAGTCACTGGCAAACTCCAAGCGGAACAGCCAGGGAGTATGAGGGCCCTGGGTTCAAGCAAGGGTAGCAGGTGGGCAGGTGGGGTGTGCTGGTATTTGGGGCAACCCACGAGTGTGGGGTGCTGGTGGGACAAGTGTGTGAGTGCTCTGTGTGAGTACTCTGAGTGCTCTGCAGTGAGCATCCAGCAGGATCAGCCAGTGAGTCAGGGACCTGTAGGGAGGTTGCTGGGCAGGCAGAGGGACCATGCCCCTCTGGCCATGCCATTGCTCAGGGGATACATAAATGTGTGTGTGCTTGTGCACAGCTAAGAAAATGTGTGTTAGGTGAGTGAACAGTGAGGGGGATTGAGAACCAGCTGACTGGTAGGTCTCAGAGTGTTGAGATCAGCGACATAGAGTCCAGCTGGAGGCCTGTAGCTTAGCAGTGTTCATCAGGGGTCAGTACTGCATCCAGCCTTGTTCAGCTTATCCATCAAAGACTTGGATGAAGGGATAGAGTGCACCCTCTCAGCAAGTTTGCAGATCATACAGAACTGGGAGGAGTGGCTGACACACCAAAAGGCTATTCAGTGAGACTTGGACAGGCTGGAGAGGAACCCAATGAAGTACAACAAAGGCAAATGCAGGGTCCTGCACATGGGGAAGAATAACCCCATGCACCAGTACAGGTTGGGGGCTGACCTGCTGGAAAGCAGCTTTGTGGAGAAGGACCTGGTGGTTCTGGTGGACAACAAGCTTTCCATGGCCCAGCAGCATGCCCTTGTGGCAAAGAAGGCAAGTAATATCCTGGGCTTTATTAGGAAGAACATTGCCAGCAGGTCAAGGGAGGTGATCCTGCCCTTCTACTAAGCCTTAGTGAGGCCATATCTGGAGTGCTTTGTCCAGTTTTGGGCTCCTAGTATAAGAAAGACCAGAGTCAGTGGTGGGCTACGAAGATGATTAAGGGACTGGAGCTTCTCTCTTATGAGGAAAGGCTGAGAGAGCTGGCCCTGTTTGGCTTGTAGAAGAGATGACTGAGGGGGGATCTTATCAATATATACAAATATCTTAAGGGAGGGTGTAAAGAGGACAGATCCAAGCCAAACTTCTGGTGGTTCCCAGCAACAGGACAGAGAACAACAGGCAGAAACCGAAACACAGACAGTTCCATCTGGATATGAGGAAAAACTTTACTGTAAGGGTGACAGGGCACTGAAACAGGCTGCCCAGAGAGATTATGGAGTCTCCTTCCCCAGGGATACTCAAAAACAACCTGGACATGATCCTGTGCAATCTGCTGTAAGATGAACCTGCTTTAGCAAGGGGTTGAATTAGATGATCTCCAAATGTCACTTCCTACCCCAACCATTCTGTGACTCTGTGAACTTGGGGAGTGTCCTGTGTGTGCTGCACTACTGAACATCTGCCTCTGCCAGCTCAAGAGGGGATGTGTCCATGTATGCCTGTGTCTGGTGTGAGTCCTGAATGTGGGGGCTGTTGAGGCAATGCCTTGTTTGTGGCTGCTTGTGTCTCTGTAGTCTATGTCTGTGTGTATCCACAGGTGTCTGTGACTGTGTCTCTGGGATATGTACTTAACTTTGCTGCTGGTTGAACCCGCAAAGGGGAAAGCGTCAGCCATGTCCCTTGCCTGGACAGAGACCCCAGATCCCCAGGCATAGGGCTGAACTCTAGTGGACAGGCAGGAGGAATCCCCAGGCCTGGACCTGCTGGAGCTAGTGAACACTTATAGCAGCTTAACATTATGCCTTTGTAAGACTGTGTGACCTGGATAGTTGGCAAAACTAACATTTATTTCTTTTTTTTCACACTATCCTTTGAAGTTATAAAGGTGTTTTGCTTATGGAGACACGGCCACAGTGATTAAGATCAATATTTTCAGTGACTAGTCCTTTTAGGTTCCTCTACTTAAAAAAAAAAAAAAGAAAAAGTTCAGCATAAATTACTTTCAGTGGGTTTGAATCTTGTCATAATGTTGTAGTTAATAAAGCTGGAGCCCCTCTAGGGCACATGAGGCCCTTAGTGCCTTGTAAATAAGGAATTAAAAAAAATGAGGGATGAAAAATTGTTTGACAGTTTTGAAAATTTGGCTTCTGACATGGTTAATATCACACAGCAGATGTAACATGCCACAGAGGCCACAGCTCACTGCCTGAGGTGAGCTAACTGAGCAGAAACCACAAAGAGAAATTATACCCACAGAAACAGTTTATTACAAGAGAGCTGAAGGGCATTGGCTGTGAATAAGCTAGAGAAATTTATGCTGTAGTTTAACCATCACTTTAAACTCCTAAAGCTGACAAATAGGCATCTCAGCCTTCTCCAGCCTTTTCCTGATGCTGTGCCCACACAAGCAGTTGTGCAGGACAAAGGCAGGTGACGGCAGAGGAGAAAGGAAAATAAATATTCAGTTTTTAACTTGGACAAATTTTTCTGCCCAGTTTACCACCTACAAACACAAACTTTTATGTTGGCACAAGTGAGGAGTTAATATAAGGATAGGAATGAATGGCTGAGCAATGGCTAGTCTATGCTTCATAAAAATGACCACAGAATTATGACATTGTAATTGCTTTGTGGGTAAGTAGGAAAATGGATTTCCTCATCGTTCATAGCACAATTCAGGTTGGAAAACATGTCTGAAGGTTATCTAGTCCCAACTCCTGAGAAGAACTGAGCACTTCAGCGGTAGTTGAAGTGGCTCAGGGCCTTCCTCGTTTGGGTTTTGAATGTTTCCTTGGTGCAGATGAGACAATCCCTTTTGACAGACTGTTTTGATTCTTAGCCCCTCTTTGGAAATAATTTTTTCTTTATGTCCTACTGGAGTTTATTTTGGCAACATGTCTCATCTTGGGGAGCCCCGACCTGTTCCCTGTATTTCAAATGCAGCCTCCATAAATAAAGAGAAATAATTGACTTTCTTGATCTGCTGGCTAAGCTTTTCCTAATGCAGCCCGATTTGTGGTGAACCTTTGTCACAACAGAGTACATTGCTGACTCACACTGAACTCACAGGCCATCAAGATAGCTTTCCTGCTGGTCCTTTTCAGCAAAGCTGTTTTCTAGCCCTGCCTGTTCTGTTACATAGAGTTTTCCTCTTACATTTCAGATCACTAGCATGTGACTGCGTGGGATGAAATAGCAAAGTGATTCAGAAAACTTTGAAACAAGGTAACATTGAAACTATATCCTAGAGTGGTGTACTAGTCTTTTTGGGTCCACAGAAATCTGCAGTTTGCTTTCTTTACAGACCTTCCTCTCAATCTGCAGAGGTTAACTTTCTCCCTCTTGCTTTCTAACATCCATGATCCTCCTCTTTAGAAGTTAAGAGTAAACATAGTAACAGCAAAACTTTTAAAAATTGAGACTATAGATGAGGAAGGAACAGGATAAAAAGGCACAAACGTGATACTTAGCTTTGCAATTATTAGGACCCTGGCTACAAATAGTAGATTGCATAAACAGTCAAAACAGAGTCTGTGAAACTAGTATATGTTACTAACATTAGAACAGTGTTGCCATGTCAGATAAAACTCTTGTAAAAGTACATTTTGTTCTCTTTTCAATGATTTTGCTTTTGAAATTACTCTGTATGAAACTGTTTAATCATTACAAGTGTGACGATTCCTGCACTGTTCAAATGCTTCTCCTACTTTATTTTATTTCTTATCGGGAACTGCACTCCAAACACTTGTGTCAGTGTTCATATCAAAGTAGGCAAAATCCAGACCTCTGAAGGACTGAATTGCTTTATGCATTTTTGTTTATCATAGAGAACAAACTCCCTACTTTCAAGTGCACTAAGTGTATTTGTAGTGCCTTGCCTATTGCAAGGAAATTTTTCTACTCTTAAACGTTCGACTCTGCTCATTCTTTCCTCCATTGTCATAACTGAATTCATAAAACAGTTCTTTTTTTTTTTGTTTTGTAAATGGAACATTCTTCATGAACAGAGCAAGAATGAGTGCACATAAATCAGTGAAGTGTCACCTCTATTGAAAAACCTCTCTTACTTTCAATAGTGAAAATTAATAAATTTTGACATATGAAAAACATAAATTTATTGTTTGCTCACCTTAAAAATACCATTTCACCAAACAAATTAATTTAGAAATAACTTACTTCATATTCTTTTACCTCTATAATAATTTAAAGGTAGAGACACACCTAATTAAGGTATAATTTTAAGTGGGAAGAAAATATGAGTGCAGGTTAGATTCAGTTGGTGCTCTATATTCTACAATACAGTAGCTGAGAAAAAGATGTATTGTGTTCACTTTTTCAAGTTCTTGCAGCAGGTTAAGAATTTATTTTGCTATTACATCCATGCCAAACATGCCAAGAAATTACTTTGCCATTATATCCATCCCAAACAGCAGCCGATTATTAGACCTAGATTTGACAGAGTGAGATTGAGCTGCACCAGTCTGAGAAATGGAAACAGTTAGAAAAGTTTGTGTATTTGGAGTTATTGGTCCATGAAGATCTCCCACCCACTTTGTTCTCAGTTTTTCTTTCCAGTTATACAGAATAATACATGAAAAAAAAATACATGCAAAATTTTTCAAGATAAGTATAACCTGTTTCATGAATAATTGATTTCTGTCTTGTGTGACTTCATTTATGTCATGTATAACTAGCACTTCATACTGTCAGTCTGAAAAGCTACAAAAAGTGTTTAACCATGCAGTATAAATTCATAATTTGTAATTTGAAAAGTGACATGATATTGCACAAGTCCTAGCATTCTCAAATGTGCTTTCCCACATCCCTTGCTTAAAATCTAAAAAATACTAAAATACAAAATCTAAAAAACTTAAAGTTATTTTTTGCCACTCATAGAGATCTGCTTTTTTAGAAACAAATGATGTATTTCATAATCTTCACTGGCTGAACAGCTCTCATAAAGGAATTACTTTCAGCTATTTGTCTTAATTGTACAAGGTAACAAAAGCCATAGCTAAACATTTCATCAGTTATGTCAGGTAAGGGAACATAGTATTATACCTATCTTCTAAGTGAGGAAACTCTGGCACTACTCACAAACTAATGAGTATTGTTCCCTAATTGCCTAAAGAACCAGTCAGCATCAGAGCTGTGATTTTTCTGTGGTTTGAAGCCCAACAAATGACATGGCCTATCTGGTACTTGCGCATTTAGTTAGTTGGTCTGTTTCAGTGGGAGGAAGATAAAGATTTCTCTCAAGGCTGTGTTTGCAGCTTCAACTATTTGGTTGTGTTTGTATTAGTATTCTTTCATGCAGTTTTATAGGTGCCAACCACAGATGTGTTTCTGGAGAAATTGTTCCTAGAAGGATGGTAAGTTGAATATGGGTCAGTTTGCGTTAGAAAGTNCAAGCCAGCCTTCCTCTTCCTGCATCTCTAAAACTATGCAAATGAGTTAAAAGGTCCTACCCTCAATATTATTATAAGCATATAATAATTTAGATTGGAAAAGATTTTTAAGATCGAGTCCCACCATTAACCCAGCACTGCCAAGTCCACCACTAAGCCACATCCCTAAGCATCTACATGTCTTTTAAAGACCTTCAGGGATGGGGATATCAACCACTTTCTCTCTCAAATAGCGGTGGGGGGGGGAGGGGGGGAAGAAGGATGCTAAGATAAAGAAAGTTAAGAGTATCTGCTCTTAATTTTAGATACCAAAATTAGATGCCTGAAATTTCCCTTCAGATGTGTTCTGAAGGCCACGTCTCTCCATTGAATAGATAGGGAACATGAGCACTTACTTTAATATTGCTTCATTCTAAGTTTAAGTTTGTGACAGGAGCAAAGTAAATCTCATACTTCATTGTTTTTTTCACAGTGTGAAACATGCTTTTCTAAAGTTACTAATTATGGTTACTAACAGTTGTTCCTCTGTTTAGTGTTTAGTGTAGCTTCATACAGAGTCAACAATTTCATTACCTAGTCATAAATTCAGTTAAGAGCTATGTGCACAGATCCTCACTGATTTGCCGGTGTGTCCAATAAGGAACAGAATCAGGATTAATTGTTGAGTCTTACCCCTCTAGTGTCCTTCAGTCTCAGTGCTCCAAGCAGGCTTAAAAAAACCTGTCCTGTTTTTATTTTAATTGCTTCATTTTTCCATCACAATCTGGAGGCGAGGAGAATCATACGCATTTATATGGGTTTCTGTTTCTGGTAAATAAGATTTGTTTTACATTTTAAACTGTTGAACAGGGTCTTTTTCTTTCAAATACGTATTTTTCCCTTGAAGCATACCATTATGTATATATCTCATGAATGCAGAGAAAAGATCACTACACAGAAATGGGACGTGAATGACATTTTGCTATCATGTATCATCATGGTTTTAAAAATAATATGTTTGTTCAGATTTCTCTCTTCACAAACTGTGCTCCAAGAGCAAGGCAACCTCTTGACAACCAATAATTACAGGCAAAACATATCACAAACAGTCTTTAAAGGATGAAGCCTTAGGCAAGTTCTGTTTCCTGTAATGTCAGAAGAAAAGTTAATAGAAAATGAGTCTTCAAATAAACAGAAACTAATTTGATACTTGGCAGTAGCTAAGGAAGAGCTTATTTTTTCTTTAACTTTTTATTTTGTTTTTCTTTTCCTCTTCACACAGAGAGATTTTGTAGTTTTTCATACTTCTTCATCAAACCTTTAAGGCAGAAGACTCTTGATAAGACAAATGATTCATTGAGCCACACTTCCTAGGTGAAAACTGTCTGTTAAAATTACATATGAAGAATGCAGATAGGAATTTTACATTCACCTATTCCCTAAAACAGCCTGGCATGTGAGATTATGTGGGGATGCAAATTTGATCACTAAATTCTATTTTCACAGTCTTTGAACCAGCAGTAATACTGAGAATGCAAGCACTGCTCTTCTCCATTCAATATGCAGGTCACTATGAAATTGCTGGTTCAGAACCTCCTCATCTGGCCTGCTATCACCTTTTCATGTCAAAAAAAGTTGTTCAAGACATTAGTTCTATGTCCAAAGAGGACAAATAGATGACTCTGCCATCATCCCTTTGTGTAGGGTGTAGCACAACACTTTCTTAGAACACCTGACTTTGCAATGTCATTGCAACAAATTAATTCTGGCCTATAGGTAACTTATTTGTGTAGAAGTTGGCAGAAATTGGATGATTTATCAATCTTGTCCTTCATTTGCAATTGTAAATAGAGTACTGAGTAGGCAAGTTCTATTTTCATCATACAAATTGACTGTCTGGTACAGAATTATTCAAATACTAATCCTAATTTGCACCCAGTGCAATACTATTCAAGTCAAAGGGTAAAGCTGGTGTTTTGACCTCACACAGCCATTGACTCATCTATTTTTCATTGTATTCCATTTGATGCTTTATTTATCAGAGAGTAAAGACTGCACATAGCCTGCAATTGTAATCTCATGGATGAAGAAGAAAATTTGAAGTCCTTTTCTAAGCCACTTATGCAATTGAGTACTGTGATCTTCATTGCTCAGGCATGGTTGCTACCAATTAATTAATCCTACTCCTAGTCCAAGTTTTAAACCAATGTAAACTTCACATGGTCAACACAGATCTTAGAGCCTTCTTCCCGCTCTATAGCTGGAAGGATCTCTGACATTAAAAATACAGTTGCATAAAAGAAAGAGTTTGAAATTTACTTGTTATTGCATCTTCTTTTCTATCATCTTCTCAGAGGTTATCCTTCTCAGAGTTTTCCTTTAATCTGTAACGATACCTGGATTATTTACTTGAAAAGATTTTAAACACGCCCCTTTGATTTCTGTCATGTTCTCATCTCATCTAGGGATATCTGGGTAACACTTGTAAATTCAGCTCACTAACATTCTTTAATTCCTCCAAAGACTTATTTATTTTACTGTGAAGTCTAAATGTTTGTGAAAATCATTGTGCAGCTTGTACTTTAGAAACTCACTGTTTTGTTGATGAAAGTTTTTTTAATAGTCTCAAGGTTTTAATGCAATAAACTGCTCATATCATAGAATCATAAAATGGTTTGTGTTGGAAGGGACCTTAAAGATCATCTTATTTCAACCCCCCAATTGTGGACAGGGATACCACCCACTAGGCTAGGTGGTTCAGAGCCCCATCAACCTGGCCATGAACACTTCCAGGAATGGGGCACCCAAAGCTTCTCTGAGCAGCTTGTTACAATCCCTCACTACTCTCTCAGTAAAGAATTTTCTCCTGATATCTAGATTAAATCTCTCCTCTTTTAGTTTGAAACCATTCTCTGAATGTTTCTAGTTCTGCAGCTCTTTGTGGAAGCAAAGAGCATAAGCTGTGCTCAGTTCTGTGAAAACACCTTTTGAAAGTAATGTCTTTAAGAGAACTGATAATAGACAAGGATAAGACCATCAAAGGCCCTACAGAAGCCTACCTTCTATACTCCTGGGAATCTGGTGAGATGCATGAATTCAGATTCAACCTTTCTGAGTTTTTGATTTCCAACAGCGGGAATTTCCCAGGCTTTTGGTCTGATGTACCAACTAATTTGTTCTAAATCTACTTGTCATTAAATTAGCCATTATTTCTTTTTCATGTCTTTGTGCTAAGGATAGGTGTCCTCCAAAGTAGGTAAAG
>VYZS01092151.1:0-13100 GCA_013400695.1 Neodrepanis coruscans | reverse complement strand
AAATCAAGTACACAACATTTGCAAGTAGCAATTTTATTCAGAATCCCCAAAGTACAGTAGTACTATTGAAAATGTCCCACTTAGGCAAGCTTCACTGCTTTTAAATGCAGAAAAAGTCAGTGAACATCTGGCTGAGATCTATTATCAACATAATCCTAACATGCTTTTGTCCCCTCATTCAGTGATCCAGAGGCTCCGTCTCTTAGTGGTATCTCTATCTTTGGTCTCCATAGGCTTTTCCATCTTTTAGTGACGAAAAAGACTTGGCTTCAAATGCCACCAGTCAATGATAAGAACTAAGTGTGGGTACTATCTATATATCCTTGAATTTTTATGTGTCTGACAGTTAGAAATTGGAATATCAGAAATAACAATGGGAAGTGGGATATTAGCATTAGTATAATTTAATTGATTTTATGATCCTAATTTAGCCAGGATTTACAGGGGCAGCTATATGCCAATGATTAAATTGATCTCTTTGCTGTTTTGTAAAAGTATGTACTTTGTATTTACTGATAGTGTTTACTTAATATGGACATTGGGGGGTTGTATCTGATAAGTCTTCATATTTTTCTTTAAAATAGACATTCCTTCACTAAGGAATTTAATTATGATTTAGTGGTGTTTGCACAATCAAATTTTAATCTAGTTAGTTTTGTTTATTCAGCTATTATAGCATATCAAAATGAGATCTCAAGTACAGCAATTATTCTGAAGGAAGAACATCTAGCTTTTAGAAACTGATATTACATATATTCTACTTGTTATTCAGACTTTTTACTAGTTTAAGCATCTGTCTGGACTTGACAAGCACAAATACAAATCAAATGACACAATAAATAATATTGCTATTTGAGGGAGATGAGAAAAACAGAATAGCCATAATTAATTCCTAAAGAACAACAATAACAATTTGTAGCCTTTCTCCCTCTGGGTGGTGTGTGTGTATATATAAATTGCTCCTTCTCATGTAAACATTTGCACTCACAGTTTGAAATTACTTGGGATTTCTGGGGAGCACTGATTCAGAATGAGCCAATATGGTTGTGTTTGTGTTAGCTAACCTCCTCGCTGCTAGCTGTGCCTCATGCTGCCAGGCGCTTGCTAGCCATGCTTGCCTTGGGCTGCCAAGGCTAGTTACTAGCATCCCGTACATGCAGTTCTTCCATGAAACTAACTGTGGAGATTACTGTGTTTAGAACAGAACATTTAAAAAGAAGTCTTTGTGTAATTTTTCTGTTTTAGTCTTTTGTATGTGTAAGTGCATATAACAGTAAAGCTATTTCTACAAGCTGTGAAATTAAAAAAAAAAAAAAAGGAATTTTAAGTGTTTAGGAGGTTGTTGGATACAGTTATGGCAGAAACCACAGAATTACACAGATATGTAAGGTGAAATATAATGAATGAAAAAAATGAACAATGGACAACAGTATGGATTTTGGGTCTTTCACTTCCAGACTTTGACTTTCACAGTTTTTCTTCAGTAAGGTCATTGGACAAATTTACCTTGAATTTGCATTCCTAATGGCAATGAGGTTTTTTTTTTGTTGACTACTCATGCTATTCTAAGGTAAAAAAAATGGTTTTATATTCCTTTAGGCAGGCAAATGCTGGTGATTGGTGTCTGCCAAGTCTTAATATTTTTTTATGTTATTGGCAAAATCCTGTATGGATATGATATGATATGATGATATGATATGATATGATATGATATGATATGATATGATATGATATGATATGATATGATGAGATGATATGAAAAACTTTTATTTGAACCCTTTTTCTCTGCTGGATTTTGCCACTCATTACTCCCTACTGCATCACTATTTTGTGTGATACAGAACAGCATTGCTTTTCCTGACAAAGCAAAGAAATCAAAAACTGAGGAAAAACAGCAAATATGTCACATCCTTGAGGCAGAGCTGAAGGAAACCTTTCAGAAATTACTTGGTTGCATTTAATTATTCTAGGTCCTTCAAGATAAAATCCATCATACTTTTATGTTCTGAGGTTGTGAGTGTCTATTTGTTGACTGCACATGAAACTTTTGGATTTAGCATGAAAGGACAGAGATTTAAGAACATTCTGATCAATGTGCTAAGATTGTTTGGTGCAAGTCCAGAAAAAGCATCAGCTGTCCGATTGATGCAGCTCATCCAGTGACTGCTGAGACAAATTGTTCTGCTGGCAAAAGAGAAGTTTGGGTCAGAAAGGTTTACCCCTGACATAATTTCTTATGATATTTCATTTTCAGCTTTACCAGCCACTTGACAAGTTAAACTCCCTCTGTGCTGTTATAAAGTAGTGAGTTCAAAATTAAGATCTGGAACCATAGGCAAATCCAGGCAATTATGTGAAGTATTACAAACTTGCAGTTTCATAGACTGTTGTAACATATTGAAGTCAAATGGTTTTCATGATGACAAATGGTCATCCCCATTGCACGTGCCTTGCACATTGGCCATGGGTAGGTGCCACAATTTCCAGGTCTAATGACATCTGTAAAATATTTTGTCATGTAATGTATTGTTCGGGTGAATTGCAGTTGGAAAAGATTGAAGCCATCTGAAAGCAGTTAAAATATCATTGCAAATGGAATTTGTAGTTTGTGGTAAGTATTTTAATTTGTTTCCTGGCTGCTATCTCTCCTAGTTTTGTTTATGAGATACAAATTATGGGAGGACAGAGAGCTCTTCTGCCACATCACAGGATGACTACATGAGTCTTTCTTTCTCCTTGTATTTGTGAATGAAAGCTGTTTTACCTTCTGAGTTGTGTTTTGTTACTTTTCTTTTTCCACATAGAAAATGGGGAGTAAGCAGATACTTTGGCATCAAATTTAGATTTCCTTTCTACACATACAGAGGTCTTCATACTTTTCTCTGCATATAGTTATAGGTTCTCATGTTACTTTTTAGCCCTCTGGCTTTGCTATTTGCAGTACCTATGTTCCTACTTCCTTCTCAGCCTAGCTGTGTGCCAAATCCCATGTTGTTCACAGCATACAGAAGCTAAATACCATGTTGTTCACAGCATAGAGAATAACTCTTTTTTTTAATGGGTCAGAAGGTTTTGGTGACACTGTTTTCTTCCAGTTCAGTTCTCTCACAGGTCAGACCAAAAATCAGCACATGTCTAATGCCTAGACATTTTTTCATCACTTACTTTTGTCTGTCAAGTTTTGGTTCTTCATTGCTGCTGGAGAGATGTCCTGTCCTCTGTTTGGTGCCAACAGCACATCAAGGTCTCTTGTGACCATCCAAATGGCAGATGAGCCCAGTGTTTTCCTTTTTATCTCTATGCTGACACAGCAATGAGAGATGTGGCAGCTCATCTCTCAGGGAGAGTCCCTGGCTCCTAGCACCTTGCAATTTAAAGCCATTTTAGAATTATCTTGCACTGAAGAGTGGAGCGCCCTCCTTTCCCTCCTGAGTCTCTGTGTGAAAACTCCCTTGTTGACAGTACACTTATTGAACTCAAGTGTTCCCTGCTTTTTATGCTGTGATGATCCAACAAGGTCAAACAACAAGGAACTGTAGATGGGTGAACCATTTCTTTTTGTGTTTAATCCCATTTCTGTAATGGAGTTTAGATAATAGGTTGTACAGTGAAAAGTTTTTTGAATGGCAGGGAAATATGACATTGCTACTGTTATTTGAGAGTCAATGAGTGCATTGATGTCTTTAAGACCTTAGGGCATCCATCTAAAATAAAACTGAACAGCTATGTGTGAGTACCAAATTAACCTCTGTTGCCTGAAATGAGGCCACATGTATCTAGTGCATAGATAGTTACCTTCATTTATGTATCTCTGGTCTGGACGTTAATCCTTCCCCATATGTCTTGTAACTAACTTACATGTCAATTGAGTGATTGCTTTGAAAAATTATACTATCTCAATCTGTGTTAGGTCTAGAAGGCTCAGTGTAAGACAGGGAAACCAAGGGAGAGAAGCAGGAGCAAGAATAGTAACAAGATCTTACTCTGCCTGCCCATTGCAGCTGACTTATCTCCATGCTGCTGTGTAAAAGCTGAGTCCTAGGGCGGGGCAATGCTGGCCTAAATGGAGGTGGACAGTGATGTAAACAAATGACAGTCCATGTGTCTTGGAGCTACAAAACCCCTAAACACACTGAAAAGTATAGGGATGCTTGTGCCTTCCTATAACTATCTTTGCCTCTTGATAGGACTTCAAGAGGATATTTGGCTAATTCTTCTCACTCTCCCCTGAGACAAACAAATGTGCTGTTGCATCTACTTAAATAACACTTCCACTAAGACAACCAAATAATTAGAAATTGAGGGATTATTTGGGTTGCTGGGTTGTGTTTTTTCTTATTTAACAGTGTATAATAGAAATGCAAGCCGAGAAATTATATTTAATTGCCAATTTGAATTAGACAACATAAATCTGCTAGTCCTGCCATGAGTTTCTTCAGGCTGACATTTTCAGGTGTTTGTCTGCTAGCCACCCTCCTTCCACCACATTCCACTGTCTTCCACTGGCTGTATTTCAGTATTTAGTGATTTTCCTATATATAACACGGAGACTTAATAAATACAATACTGCAGTTTTTTTCATGGAGTTTATAGCCTGCTGAAAATAGATTATTCTTCAGCATGAACTCTGATCAGTCTTCTAGATAGTATGCTTTCAGATGCCATCTTTAATTTGTGATGTTAATACTGAACTTGATCACTGTTCAGTGGTTTTACTGAAGTATTTACATATATATTTATGAAGTATTTTTTCTAGACTATGGAAGGCTCTCCAGGACAAATTGGAATCATAAACTTAACTACAGTATCTGTATGACATGAATATGATTTTTGTTTATGAAATGGCCTTGGAAGTTTACTTTTAAAGCAAATTGAGTGCATTTCCTGTGCTTCATACATTTAGCGCTGACTATATGGAGAATGACTTGGCAAGTGAGTGTTTTGAATGAGCAGCAGTGAGTGTATTCTGAGAATTGTTTTTTTCCACATCAGTAACCTTTTAAGTTAGCGAGTTTTACCAAAAATTACATTTTAAAATAATGAACTAATTAGTTAAGACAGGCATTACTTTATTATTGAAAAAGAAACCTTTCCCAGAATGATGACTTAGTTACATAAAGTACCTTTTCATTTTATATTGAAAAGGAAAGATGGACCTGCTATAGAAAAGTTGGACTACTACTATTAATTATCTGATTTGAAGATCACCTCTGGCTGTTAAAAAGATTTATATTAATCTGTACTTGATAGATTCAGAAGGACTGAAGGAGTGAAGGAGAGCAAATAAAAAGAGCACATCTTCCCAGTTTCATTGTTAGATGACCTTGTGCCATGGTACGTTTAAATTGCTTACTTCCTATAACTCTATAAAGTTCTGTGTTTTCATTTCTGGGTTAGATTGAAGTGTCAACTGTTTTTGATGAATTACACTAGTAATATATGTTCATGTTCTTCTTTTCTCTTTTTTATTTATATATGTCCAGTATAATTTAGCTTTCCTAACAAAGCTTTTAGGAAAAAAAATTAATTACAGTTTTAGAAAATTTTTTTTTTCAAATGCTTTTATCATTGCTCTGAAGAAATAAAATGTACTTTCAGCTGTTTAAAAAAAACTGAAATGAAAACTTTATGTCAAATGTCCTGGTTTTCCATGATCTGGAATTCAGAATATTTTGTAGGAAAAAAAAAGAGTTATGCAAAAAAAAAAAAAAAAAAAGGACACATTATTGCAATTAATGATTTAAACTTTTATCTTTTAATTTGATCTATGTGAAACACTACTGAAGTCAGGTCTCCTTATAAGAGCAAAGGTTTAGTTTCACCTTCAGAATTGGGGTCTTATTTATATCTGCTGAAAGGTGCAGAGGGGAGCAAATAGCTTTAAGTGCTTTACTTCTGTTACTGAAGATTCTCACTGATGCAGAACTTGAAAGAACAGCAAATCAAATCAAGACACATGTATATACAGTATGTGTGCCACTTAATTATAAAGGACAGTACATACATACACTGGTTTATAGACTCACATCAAAAGCGACAGAGATATCTCCAGTCAAGCGTATTATGTACTGATTAAATGAGATTAACAGAGTTAAGTTATACTATTAAGTCTGAATATTTTTTTGTGTAAAAATTGTGTGAAGAGCAACAGCATCTCTCTAGGTTAGATAGCCCTGATGTGTTAAACTGCAGTGAACATGTTTTATGTGTAAGCAAAAAAAAATAAAAATTAGTATAACCATCAATACAGCAAAAGTTTGTATTTATTCTTAGCATTGCAATTTAAAATTAAGAGATTTGTGTTTTTTTCAGGTTTTGTTTTGTCTTAAAGAGAACTCCAATCTAAGATAAATGCTTATTTTTGTGAAAGAAAAAAACCAGGGTAATGTCAGAGATGTCTGAGAACAGGAAATCTGTTGTTGCAACTTTGACTAGTGTGAAAAATACTAAACAAAGCTAATAAAAAACACCAAATATTTTATATATATTTTACATATTTTGTCATTTCAGAAGCTGTCATGAGGGAATTAATTGCACTACACTGTACAAGGGGAGTGATACATTATAATACCTGGTGTATATAGTCCTCATCTTTTTTCCCACTGAATATTTCCACTAGCTGTATTCCACACAAGACTGAGAGCATTTACTATAGCAAGAATAAAAACAACCGTAAGTTATAAAGGGTTAAGTATCAGAAGAAGCTGATAGGGTTCAGTATCAGCACTTGCTGAATCTCATGAATATCAAGGGCTTTTTCTGTCTTTGTTAAACCAATCCATGCTTTCTCTTGTGGCTTTAAGCAGCTTCTTTGTCTATTATTTTTCTGTATCCCACTGTGTGCTGCGCCATCTGGGCTGCAGACTGGAGCTGCAGTTATATTTCCACTTAGAATGGTGATAAGAAAATATCTGCTCTCCTATCTGTTGTTTCCAAATGCAACATTTGATTGAGTGGAACAGTTTCTCAAACTGTACAACATTGCTCCTATTGCCACCTGTCATTTAACATTATTGTTGTTGGCTTTGCCTGTGTTGTATTTTGCTTTCCAAAACAATACAGACTCTTGAATGAAAAAAATTGGATTAAAAATGAGACATCTAGACAGAAGTGATTAAAGTAACAATACTGTCCTACAGAGTTTATTAGTGTGGTTTAAATACACAAAATCGAATATTCTGAGTTAGAAGGGACTGACAAGGATCCTCGAATCCAACTCTTGAGTGAATGTTCTGAAAAAGGTTAAAACCCGTGACCTTGACATTATTAGCAAGAATAATTTAGGAGATGTAGCCTTCTGCTCATAGCCAAAGATTTTCTGTTGTGGACTTAACTGATTAATATTAGGGGTAGTGTGATTTTGCTGGCTATTAGTCTATTTTTTTGATGCTTCTCCCAATTGTTTACAAATTTTAGCTTTATCTTTCTGACAGAAATATGTAGCCATGGAGAAAACACATAGGAAGGGCTCTAGGAACATCACTTTGGGCAGCTCAAAAGCCAATTGCTCAATTCCTAAGAAGTGTGTTAATAAAGTCATATAAGACTATGAAGTAGATGTGAAAGACAATAGTTGCTAATGCTGTAATATTGCTAATTTTTCCAAGATATTTCAAGTCCTCTGATCTGAACGACCTACCTTGTTTTATTTTGGAGGTATGAGCTCAGATTGTTAGCTGGGGGATGGAGAAGGAAAGAGGCCAATGACTGGTTTGGGAAGCAAGATCTCCATAGATTTCCTCAGTTGTTAGAGAAAGACAGAAAGAGAAGTGTTCTTAGAGGGGTGTTCTTCAAAAGGGCCTGTGTCAACAGTCTCAAGTAATATCAAGGAATACTCTCTGACATGGAGGCTTAACTGTAGATATTTATAATTTCTCAGGATGCATCTTAGGATGTTTTTGGCCGACGAAAACTGTGTATCCAGAAATGCACCCAAAATTACACCAAGGTATGTTTTCCACCTTACTGCCTGAACTGGCCTGAAAGTACAAATGTGTCCTCTCTAGAACTGCAAATATCTCTTCAAACCCAGTGCTTCCTATATTTTCTAATTTCCATCTTGTGCAAAATAAAGGTGAATGGCAGTGAAAGAGGCAACTTGTCGTGGGGCTAAAAAAATGAAAGTAAAAATGATCTAGTCATCGTATGGCGGCTTCGCCTTGCGCTGGCGGCCCCGGTGACTGCTTTCCGCTCCGGGGCCGCCCGGCCCCATGCCCACATGGTTTCTTCGGTTGCCCTTTCCCCCCCAGCGGCGCGGACGGCAGGCGCTGCTGTGGGGGGTGTGGCTCCAGTCCGATGCAGAGTCTGGGCACTGTGCGGCCCCGGCTTTGCCGGGCAGCGTGGCGCGGGCTTACCAGTGTGTGCGGTGCTCGCGCCGTCCAGAATCGCTGTGGGAGGCGCGATCCCGGTCCCGGGCTGGGGTCGGCCATGGCCCCGCTCCGAGCCGAGGCAGGGCCGGAACGCAAAGCGGNGATTCTGCTACGGAGGTTTGGTGAGCACTTTCTGGGAGGGGGATTTTCTTCCCTCCAGCAGAAGGGTTGTTCCTTCTCTTTCGTTTTTATTTTTCCTTTTCTTTTGTGGCTTTTCCTTTCATTCCCGCGGGCAGGCAGGTGGCCTGGGGGTTACCTTGCAGCTATTGCCCAGGGGCCGAAGACCACATTTTCCCCTTTTTCAGCACTAAATCTCTCCTTGGGCTAAGGGAGGGAGGGAGGGGGTTCGCGGTTTTTTATAATTTTCTTGAGTTGTTCCCTCAGTCAAAACCGGGCAGAGGCTTGCGGCTAAGGGGATCTTCAGACCACGTGCTCCCTTCTAATTACCCTGGAGTCTCTCAGCCGGGCCCAGAGGGAGAGAGAGACAAGCACTATCTCCAGAGCGTCCTCACCTCAAATGCAGGACCTGGAAAATTTAATTTGTTTGTCTGTTTTGCACTTTATTTGTCGGGTTTTTGTGTTTGCGCAAAATAAACTCTGATATCTGTGTGTTTTTCTTCATTTTGGGGTGTGTTTGTGACTTCTCTCAGAGTCTCTGGTCCAAAATCACTGAATTTGTGGTAAAACCACCACACAACTGCATGAGCATCTTGCAGTGTGTTACAATTCATTCACATAGGGTGCTCTGGGAAAGGTGGCTGTGAGATGGGTATAGCAGGATTATCTTTTTCCAGTATGTTGTAAATGGAGAAAACTTTGTCTAAAAACAAGTGTTGCCAATTGCTTTACTGTTTTCAACCTTTCAGAGTTTTTGTTACATCTGCTAGGGATCTACTCTGATATTAGCCCATTTCTAATTTGATTTTATTATTTACTTGCACTTTTTGCACTTTTTGTATCTTTGTGTTCATTTACCTTAAATTAATTGTATACATTTTCTGTTCTCCCTCTGCACCTGAAATTTTACACTGCTTATGTAGCCTTTTTATTTATCTCTCAATATATTTTTCAATTCGGTTTTTATTTGCTATGGTCTTTTTCTCCTCCTAGTGTATATATTGTTGGATAATACGCATCACTCCTGGATATGCATCTAATTGCTTTCTGAACAGTTTCCATTGCCTCTGTGTCCTTGCTTCCTCCCACTCCTCCCATTAGACACTTAACCCACTGGATAGCCTCCAGCACTTCCCCATTCTTCTGTGTTCAAAGTCCTTGTGGGTTTTTTTTCCTCTTGCAAGTTCAGTCTGCAGTAATGAATCCAACTGGATTATGGTCATTAGTGAGTCCTCCACCTCCGTCTCCTAACAGCTACATCGTTGAAAGTCAGAACTTTGGTCTTTTTTGCCACCTTTTAATACAATGAGGATATAGTACATGACTGTTGCTTGATTTATTTCTCTCATTGTGTCCCTGTTCCTGTGTGTCTGGGTAGATGAAATCTCCTCTTATTAGTTTTGACATTTTTCTGTATCTCATAATCTTCTTGTTCTTTCTGATCCTATTTTTTTCTGGTTTATATCTAGTCTGTACTGCCATCCCCCTCCCCCTGTTGCCTTGAATTTTGAGCTATGATGCTCCTTTGAAACAACCGCAAAAACTTTTGGCTTCTTCAAAGTTTTGGCCTGTAGGAAAGAAAAGAGTTTTGAACTAAGCCATTACTACCTGAGTGGTGCCTGCCTTAGCAGAGCGTACTCCCCCACCCGCAGCTCCCTCCCACAGCGTTCTGGGAGTTCTGGCCCCAAATCAAGCAATTAAGTACAAGTTTAAGTTCAATCACGTGAGGAGCACTATTAACTCAACAGGAATATGCTTAAAGTTGGCACAGGATTAGACGCTTTGCTAAATCAAAACGTTGGAGCTGTGATTTTAAGGCAGCTTGGTTAATGAAGGCTATACATTCCCATGTCATGAAAGGTGCACAGGAATTTATTCTGGTGTATTCCAGTATGAAGGCAGAGAGTTCAATCCCACACCTAGGTCTTAATAGTGTGCGTGTTTGCATACATTTGCATACACACATAATTGCAGGGAGGACAGCACTGTATTCGACGCTATCGAACAGATTGTAAAGAATCTAGGCCTTATTCATTGCCTGTAGATGCAGTAAGAAAATCCCATTGACTTCAGTAGGCACAGTGTGGGGATTAAAACGAACACTGCAACAGCATTTATCAAACAGCTCCATACCATGGACATATGTTTCACTGCAGTTTAACTTTTCCATGTCTTACACCATATGTACAAACTTTACAGAGAGCAGTAGGTTGAGTTAGTGTCCTTCTTCTGGATTATGATAATGGTCAAAAAAATATTTAATGAAGTATTTATAAGTTACCTAATTTTCCTAATCTTTAGCCTATCTCCTGCTCAGAGTTTTTAAACAGGAGAGTGATAATCTTACTGAGTATTTAAATTATTATGTATCAACCCATTCCATCATAGATGACTTAGCTAATAGTGGATTTGCCTATTATATTTTCGTTGTAGGGTGAACGCTGTCAAAATTAATATCCATATGGAACAAGGATATTTATTCTAATCTGTGTCTTGCAGTTTTCAATAATGTTTTAAAGAAAATTAAATCACCTCTGAAAACTGAATTTTCAGGGTGAAATTACATATTGTCATAGCCATGATGTGTCACATTCATTTTATTACAAATGAATATATCAGCTGAGATTTATTTCGGCATGGCTTATGCTTTCCAAATTGAAGTTTTAAAGGTTCACTCTGAATAGTATTTCAGCAGAATGCATCTGGAGAGACAGTTGGATCTCATTTATAAGCATCTCTCCCTTTCTCCCTTATGCCATAATAAATGTTCTCAACTGTAAGACTTTAGATGAGATCAATTGTACTTCCCTCTTATCCCCTCTTATACTGGAAAGTTAAAAAAAAAAATTATTTCTTTTTCACAGCATTTAAAAAAAGAGGAGTAACTTGACTCATTTTTTTAAAGTAGATCATTTAATATATTTGGAATTACTGCTTGAATTCCATCTGTAGATTGGCATTTATTATAACAAGCAAAAATAAGACAACTGCTCACATCACAGTTTCTTTCTTTAGCTGCCGAGAACTATCTGCCGTATCAAAAAATGTCTCCAAATTTTTCTTTTTTAACATGTTGTAGGTTTTAATAGTTATCTTTGAGAGGTGACTGCAAAAACTGAATTTGTAAAATGAGTCAAGAGCTCTAGATTCAAAGTATCCATTTATTATCTTTGTGAATAATTCCAGCTTGGGAAAAGTTTTTAACTCTTTATCTAAGTTTTTAACTCTTTATATTAAATTGCTTAAAATATATACTATTCTTTTTAAAGTGAAGTAATTTACACCTCATTTCATAAGAAAATACAGATGCAGACATTTAATGTTTGCCAGCTTTAGTAAGGTTGCAACAGAGGGAAGGAATCATCAGATCTTTTGGGAAGCACCATAAGAGATTTCATGCCCAGAGGGTAGTAGGAAGCTTACTGAATGGGATGGAGTTAATGTTCTTCCCAGCAGCCCACAGGGCCCTGTACTTTGCATCTGTGGCTAGAACAATGTGAATTACACACCAGTGTGTTGGCTACTGCTAAGCAGTGCTCCTGAAGCATCAAGACTGACTCTTGTTTCTTGTCTCTCACCTCCTCCCCATTCCCTCAAAGGCAAGTAGTCTGAGGGTGGGCAAGAGGTTGGGAGGTGATACAGCCGGAACAGCTGAGCCCAACTGACCAAAACAAAATGGAAAATAATAAAAGACTATGTTTTTCTGTGATATTTGTGTAATCCCAAGAAAACTTGTGGAAGTGTTGTAACAAAACAAAATAGTCTAGAATGGAAGGTGGCACAAATGCCAGACAGACATTCACAATATTTGCTTTGCTGTTCAAATACCAATACACTATATATGTTCCTCAACTTTCAATATTGCCACTATGTGATAAGATGTATCCATAAAGTGTGAAATGCTAATAAACTAATGAAAGTGAAAGATTTTATAAAGGACATCTAAAAAAGATGCCCCCTCATTGACAGAAAAGTCTCTGTGCTTAGTATGTTATGCAATAATTGACAGATTAATTTTTTTTTAATTGATAGTTAAGAGATATATAACTTAAACAGCATATTCTGTAAAAGAAAAACAGAAGGGGAAAAATCCCTGATTGTAGGGTTCATTTTCACAGGCCATCAGCAGAGTTTGAACAGTCTTCAGCCCTCCAAGTGAATATCCAAAATTCTGTTTGCCACATTAATTCCAGGAGGACTCTGCCCAAGCAAGTGAGGCTCCAGAAACATAAAGCTCTGTCAAAATGTGCAGTGGCACAATTTATCATGAATTGGGAAGTGATAGTTGGCAGCTTTCTCAGGGAAAGTCTGAGGTTTAGCTACGCAATGAGCTTTCTGAGATAGACTGACATGTAACATAGCAATAGGAAGAGGGGACCATCAAGTTATTTCCTTCCTAGGTTGAAGCACTTTCTCTCTGCTAATATAAATAAGGAATCTCTCTCTTGCAGATGAGTACAATAATGGAAAACATTTCACAGTATTTTTCCCTAATCACATAAATCAGTATAACATATATCTGTCTCAGCTGAATGTCAGCTTTCCGCAAAATCGAATGTATTCCATGTTTCTTACCGTAATACGAAATTAGTTGTATTTCATGTCAGTGAGATT
>VYZS01092135.1:0-14346 GCA_013400695.1 Neodrepanis coruscans | reverse complement strand
AAAAAAAGGATAAAATCCTGAAATAAAACATTTTCTCCCCTGTACAACACTGGATGTTGGAGAGCTGAAACCAGGGAGTCAAAGGGATCTGTACCAGTTTGCTCCTGGCAGTTTTAGCCCTTGCACTGAATAGTGAAGGGCCAAAACAGTGAAGTTCCTTACGCAGCATCAGAGAGGAGGGAGGACCCTTGGGAAGCACCTGGGCATTCCCAGGGCTGGAATTGGACCTCAGCCACTCTGGGACCTCTCTGGTGAAACGGAGCACCTTTTCCTTTAACATGACCATCTCATGTGTAAGTGAAGCTGGAACCCATTTAACTTTTATCCATGCACAAAATAAAACAAGCTCCAAATAACACACCTTGCAAACCAGTCTGGAGGAGAGATTCCCAACACCCAAACCCCTCAGCCTAGAAAATCCTCTGGCTGTATTTGGGGTCCTTCTGGAGGAACTGGAGTTGCTTCAGTAGCAGAAGTTTCTCCTGATGCCCCAGTCTCCCAAAGACTCTGACTCCATCTCTGCCCATGGAGGGTGGTTTTGATCTGCTTCCCACATAGCTGAGCCAGGGATGTTTGAGCCCAGGTATCTCCCAGAGGTTGGCTGTAGTCTGTGGACACAGGAAAAATTATTCCCATGCAACACTTCAGCTGGACATTGGTGAGAAAGGTAGAGGGGAGGGAGGACAGTGGCAGACAGGTCATTCTGGATCTCTGCTGCCTTACCTAGGACACACCACTGTTTCTCTTCACCACCTCCAGTGTGCCCATTGCCACAGTAGGGGTTTACTGGAGGAGTTGTCCCATGCCCATAGTCAGTGAAGACTCACAGGAGCTTGATTTACGCACAGACCCATCCTGGTGCTTCCCCAATAGTCAGTCCCCAGCTCAGCACCACGCTGTGGGTGTGATTTAGGTGAGCTGGGGACCAGAGCCACCATCTGACCCCTTCTGTGAGCTCTGCTTCAAGATTTATGTGGGACATAGTCCTCCAGTCTGGCTCACAGCTCAAAAAGCACTTGGTGGAGAGAAATGGAGAGGGAAGAGCAATGATTCCAGCCTGAAGGGCAGTGCAAGCTATCTCTGGACTGAACCTGGGACAATTAATACCTCCAAGATGGGCTTAATGGATTGTTTGAGATTTGGGGCTGTGAAGTACAATCAAAAGCAAAGTGTTTGACTGTTGTTATAATTGCTACCAGGCTCCTTTTGAAGCCCTGCGCGAAGAAATAGATAGACTTCAGCCATCAATAATATCGCTGGAGGAGAAAATTGAAGGGATATCTGCCCAATTAAATAACCTACAGGGCTGGAATTGAGAATCAATGTGGCATGAACGATGAGGTGTGGGATGCTGCCGCTGAACACTAAATCCACCACAGCCTCTGGTTTAGCTGAGGGAGAGGGATGGGGAGCACAGCTCCAGCCAGGACTTCCCAAGCTTGGAGTGGCCACTGCAGGAGGTGGCTGGAGAATGGCTCAGCATCGTTATCCTGTGGGTTGGGACACAGCAAAATCGTGGATCTTCAGAGCCCTTCACTGCTCAGGTGGGAACAGGGCTGGTGGTGCCAAGGGGACTCACGCAGGGATGGATCCACGTTCTCTGGGAGCACCCACGAGCTGCCTGTGGATGCTAAACGGGGACTGCTAAGAGAGCAATATGTTATTTTCTGGATATCTTCCACTTTTGGGTGTCCTAGGGGAGTGGAAGTGAATTTGCTGAGAGGTTTGAGTGTCTGAAGTGAGCTTGTGGAAAATGACTGGGTGGGGAGGGGGAGAGAAGGGCAGGTGGCTCTGGGGATGGGATAGGGTGTGTGCTGAGGACATGGGGCTGTGGCTGAAGAACATCAGGTACCTATTTGCCGTGAAAAGGGGGAGAACAGAAATAGGCTTTAAGGGGAGAAGTGTGGATCTTTTTTCTTGCCATTGAGGAAAACCAAGACTTGATGGGTGGTGTCTGTCTGGGGTTTGCAGGACATATCACTGATTTGCAACCCAAATGTCAGCCAGGGCAGAGTGAACCCTCTGTGGAAGTCTGATTCCATCATCTGGGCACCTTTCCAGCAGGGATTAAGGGTAAGAAACATCTGCTCTGTGTGGCTCATACCTTCTCCTCCTCCCATCCTCACCAAGGTGTGCCCCACTGTGACACAGGGGCCACAAAATTAAGCAAATCCTATGGTGGGACAGCAGGTGGGGGCACAGTCAAATCCACGCTCTGCCCCTTTAATTTTTTATAAAGGAGAAATTAATTTTGCCTTTGCCTAAGTACCTGTCACTTTAAATTACTGTGTCTGATAGTGAAAATGACGAAGCAGCCAGGTCATTAGGCAAATTCTAATTAGAGACTCAGATGCCCTTTACTAATATGATGCTACAATTCTTTCCCGGTGTTGCCACTTTCCACCCACGGGATCTTCCCAAGCCCACCCAAGGATGCATTTCCATATTGTTCCTCTTTTTAGCACCCATATGCTCCTCTGCATGGGCATCCAGAGAGCTTGGGATGATTCAAGGGTTATGGCTCAGTGCAAGGGACAGTGGTCAATGGCTCAGTGTCCAGTTGGGGATCAGTGACAAGCAGAGCCCCTCAGGGGTCTGTACTGGGACCCGTACAGTGTGATGTCTTCACCAGTTACACAAACAGTGGGATTGAGGGCACCCTGAGCAGCTGAACAGTGCAACTGACACTCCTGAAGGATGGGATGCATCCAGAAGGACCTGGACAAGCTCAAAAAGCGGGTCCATATGAACCTTCTGAGGTTCAGCAAGGCCAAGTGCAGGAGAAATACAGCCAGAGAGCTCTCCCTGGGCCAGCACTCAGCTCTGGCCAGGGAGAGGGGGAAAACAGGGACGAGGAGGCTCTTTTCTTCCATTCTTGGCTGGTGACAGGATCAAATATCCTCTCCTGGTATGACCAAGCCTCTGTGCCCTGCAGGTACACATGTTTTTATGCTGGGTAATTTCACAAGTGAGATCCATCCATTAAGCTGCTGGTTCCAGTCACTCCACTGGTGCAAAATAACCAACAAATGGGATTGTGACCTACTTATATTTTTTTCTCCCTGTCCATGCAACGTGCTGGAGCTGGGCAGGGAGCAGGGCAGGGATGTATGATGGCGACTACAGTGAGTTTTGTGCCTGGATCCCATTTCCTCAGGGCTGAGGGAAGGAGAAGAGAGGGAGACTGGGCTCCTTCTCACTGCAGCTGCTCTGCAATTCCCTCACCCCCACCAAAATGCTGCAGGGAGGGAACCTGCTCTGGGAAGAGACCTGATCCAGGAGGAAAGCAAGAAAAATCATCTGCTTTCATGGCAGAACTTGCTGTGTCCAGTATAGAGGTGAATAACTGAGAAAGCATCCTTTCAGCTGTGCATCCCAGGGATGCTCTGGTTGCTGTCCCAGCTGGATGGACCCATCCCTTCCCAGGCCTAGGTCCAGTGTGGATTCGTGACCATGGCTGCCTCTGCCATCCTGACTTTATTATTCTCATCACTTGACCATACCCATGGATTTGCACACTGCTGGGAAATCCTCAGCAGGAGCAGTTTTATTGACAAGAAAGGTGGTTTTCTCATAATGGAAACTTCCTGCAAGAAAGTGGTGCTTTCAATCAAGTGTTGCTTGAGAGGGTGAAGAGAAAAGAAAATTATGTCACAGAGCTTTTTGGTAAAGTGAAAACATCCTTGTTTTCACACATCTGGAAGGGAAAGCTTCAATTTTTCACCTTTAAATGATTTTCATGCTGACATTTCTTTTATTCCATATAATCAGACACCTCTAAATATTAGAGTTCTGGTGCCAGAAGGAAACATTTTGAGCGGCATCTCCCCGCCTTTCCCACCTTCTCTTCCCTTGCCTTTCCTTCGTTTAGGTATTTGGAAATAGTGGAGTTTTCTCTCAGACAGTAGAAATTGCACTGCCTCCTTGCCTCTGGCACAGGCTGAGGAGCGTTTTCAGCCTCCTTGTGCCCAAAAGAGCCACAAAATCTTGTTCTTCCCACCCCTGTCAGGTCCACAGCGGGAATCACACCCAGGAGAACCCAGCTCTTCCCTCTTTGTGTGTAGGGACATTCAGTGTCTGGAGACTTGGTGGTGGCGACCAGCAAAGAGAGGAGAGAAGACTGAGAAAGACGATTATGCAAAGAAGTAGTGGCCCTTTTTTCCCCTTTCTCCTCATCTTGTGCAAATTACCCTATTATTCTGCTCCCTTAGGATGCCTGAATGTCCTTATTTCTTCTTTTGAGCTAAAGTCATCCATGCATTAAATTAGTTCTCTGCCTAGAAATAGCTTGATTACTTTCTCCAAGCTGCAGCTAATGTGAGGTTCCCTGAGAGTTTTAAAAATGAAAACGGGGCAAAAAGGCAAGAGGGGAGTGAAAGGAGGGGATCAGGGGCAGGATGCAGCCTCCTGGAGCTGGTGGGTGATGGATTTTCCTTGAGTGTGAGGTGCCATGGTGGGAAGTGGCTGTCACCTGTACAATGTCACTGGAGGGGCCCACCCCCATCCAAGGGCATGGAATGTCTGGGGGCTGGACTTGGAGGTCTGTGCAATCCTGTTGATCATCCTTCCCATAGCTCAGGGTGAATAATGGTATTTTTCCTTATAGCTTGCCTTGAATTGTGTCTCAGATTTACCTTTCCCACATTATTCCTTTGTTGGACTCTGATGGGAAGGGAAGGAGGGAGACCTTGGCAGGACACCCCATCCCAGTGCTGAGGGTGGGACAATTGAAAAAAATGTCAGAGCTGGGGAAGACCCAGGATCCTTCAGTAAGTCTGCCTCCAGTGCAAGGCTTACCTGCTACCAAGGTGGGAGCCCACTGCAGAAGGCAGCATATTTGAATAACAAAACCTCACTTCTCTTAATGCATTTGCTTTAATAATATGATCCAGTACACAGCACAAATCCCACTCTGGCCAGGGTGCAGGTCCACAAAATGCTGTCCCGAGTTCCTCTTCTCCTCCTTGTTGCACCTCTGAGCCTGTTCTCTCATTGCTGGGGCAAGAAGCTTCTCATCCCTCCTCTACCCACAAACCATGGCATATTACCTCCCTCACATCCCTCCTTTTATCCTGTAGCCAGCAGGAGAGGTGGATGCTCAGCCCTGCTCCCCTCCAAGCTCAGCATCCCCAGAGCCTCCAGGCTGGCACAATTCCTGCAGCTCCCACAGACTCCAGGCTTCCTGCTGGGCATCAGGATCATCCCTGAGTTTCCCTCCCTGCTGTAACACTCCCTCTGTTCCCCTGCTAACTGTGGCTGTTTCTCTTCTCCTCACCCTCGTTTCCTTTCAGCAAAGCTTTTCCAAGGAGACAGCTGGGGCCATGGCCTGAGAGGGGCTGTGAATCTCAGATAATGGCTTTAGAAAATGTCCTGTGCTATTTCATGCTCATTCCTTTGTACCGCCTTGACATTTGTGTTAGGTTTTGGGGGGTTTTATTCTTTTTCCCTTAATTCCCCTGACTGTTGGGCAGGTGTCTGCTCCCAACTGTTTGTAGGAGCCCCAGGAGCTGCTGCCTGAACGTCAGCCACTAATTCAGGGCCAATTATCCCTCCTTTCCCACTGTGTTTTGCTGTATCTTTTACAGAACTACATCTGCAGACATGGGGCTTCATTTCTTTTTCCTCCTTCCCAGTCGTTTGGCTTCCCACAGGTTCCTCCGAAACCCCCCTCATCGCTTTTACTGACTGGTAGAAGTAATTTGAGGAGCATCAGCAAATCCACAGTGAAGGCGTGGCTGCCTGTCCTCTTCCAAAATCTGCAGTGTGTCCCGTTGGTGCTCTCCCTCCTCTCTGGGACCAGATCAGTTCTCCCAGTAGCTGAAGTGTTGCTGGAGTGATCCCAGTGTGCGACTGTCCCACAAGCATTCACGAAAGGAATAATTTGTGATTTGAGGCAGCCCAGCCGGCATCCAAGCAATCAATTCCATTCCTTGGCCTCCCCTCCTGCTCTTACAAGCAATGATAAATGGAGCACGGCATCGACTCAGATGGAGCAGCATCAGCAGGAGGAGTAATTACCTGTTTGCCAGATGAGATGGGAGGGGCAGTTTTCCCACTGCGCAGCTCCCAGTGGATGTGGGGAAAGGATCCTGACTGGTCAGCAAGTGATGCTCTGGGGGTGCCTGGGGCTGGGAAAAGGGTCCCCAGCAAGCAGTGGGGACAACACAGCATTACTGGGGTCCAGAGAGTGCTGTGCTCTCTCCTCAGGTTCCAGGGCAGCTCTGGGATGAGCCTCTACAAAGCTCTTCAGGTGTTTGGAGGGAATCAGGTGAGCCTGAGGTCTTCTTCATGTTCTCCGTGGGAGAAGAGCCACATCTGGAGCAGGATTGCACTGCCCAATCTGCCTTCTTCGTGTGAATTCACATTAGAGCATGTGTTCCTGAAGTTAAAATTGAGCTCCTTGCTGTGGATGAGGAGGTGGGAGGATGATCTTTCCAAACTGGGGTACACCAGCATGGAAAATGACCCCAGGCTGCTTCCAGCCCCTTCCCCTTTTGCTGGAAGAGAGATAAACTGCTTCAGGAAAATCCTGTCCATGATGAGAGATGCCTGAGTGTCACTACAGCTTTCCTCTTGTCTTCCTTTAATTAAAAAGAAAATGTCTCCCTCCAAAGTCATTAATTACTAATGACACAATTAGAACCGGTAAAAAGGGAAAGGAGGAATAAGATGAAAAAGAAAGAGAAGAGACAAAAAAGACAAAACAAACCCAACACCCAAAAACCCACTGGCAATTTGAGATACTTGAAGCTTGAGAGAAATTAAGGAAATAATTACTTGATTTGAACTTAATGTTCGTTCCTGCTGGGCCCACACAGGGTGGACAGTGTGTGGATGGAAGCCACCTTTCCAATGTTTCTCACTCCCATTAGAGGATGGAGAGAAGTCTCTCTATGTCATGTAATTTGATTTTCCTGCTTGGAGGCAGATCCTGAGGCAGCGCTGCATGTCAGGGTTCTTTTCCTACAGTCTGCCAACCTTCCATGCAGGAAACCTGGATTTACACATTAAATCCCTATAGTCACAATTTCCCATGCCTGCTTTACCAGCACTGGCATCTATCACAGCCTCACCTCTGCTTTTCCCTCTCCAGCCATCCCATCTCCCTGGACAAGGGATCACAGCTCTTCCCTCCTGCCCTGTCCCATGTTCTGCTGGAGCCAGGGAAGGAGCAGAGCTGCGAGCTGAGGACAAGCAGGGACAACTCTTCAAATCCAAGTTTAAAGCTCCTTGGCTTTGAAAGGCTGACTTAAGTTGCTTGAAGACTCTGAAAAATAGATTAAGGGTGTGGGCAGAGGGAAGCCCAGCAGAGCTGCTGGCTGCCTGCTGAGTGCTTATTATTTCTGTCAGCTGAGTGTTTTAGCTCAATAATCTCAGATTGAAATGGGTTTTGGGAGGGGAGGGAGGTGAGGCAACTGCTCCTGCGGGAGTCTGGATTAGGCGAAGAGAAAGTTCCAGCCTTTCTTTGAATGGTGAAAAGCAATTTCTGACCTGGAGATGTGATGGGGTTGCAGCCCTGGGTTTGGCAGAGGGACAAGCAAAAAGATCACCTTGTGTTGGATCTCCAGGCTCCCCACCTTCCCCATGCTGGCCATCCCTGATCTTTGGGAAGTGAAAGTAGTCAGAGCTGGGCTTTGTGCCCCCTGGTAGGGAAGAGAACCATGGCAGTTCCTCTCCTCTGGGGCCCACAAGGGACAACAGGGTTTCTGTCAGTCTTGCACTAAATCCCCTGCCAGTGGTGGTGGTTTAGGCTGTGTTCCAGGGGAGGTGGATCTCAGCCACACACTGTGTCTCTGTGTGATGGAGGAGGAGGAAGGTTCATCCTTGCTATTCTCTAGGTGACCTGTCTTGCAGGCCATCAAACTGTGTGGCCACCATGCTCCATCTCATCAGGAGGCTGCAAAGGTGTCACCCTGGTCTTGCTCCAGGTTGCAGAATCCTTAGGGCAAAGCCAAGACCTTCTCCCTGTTCAATGTCACCCTCAGAGAGCAAATTTAGTCAGCATTGGTTGTGGAGGTCCCAGTGAAGGTCTTTCTGCCCAGCCAAAGCCCTGCTGTAACATGCTCTCAACACCAATTTGCACTGACTTTTTTCTTCTGGATCTACAAGGAATGCGCAAAAAAAGCAGTGAAAAGCAAAAAAATGGGAGGGAAAATCCAAGGGTTTTTTTACTGTTTAGTCCCCCCGGAGGCCACAGCAAGCGGAGACAGGGAAGGAGAAAAGCTACTAATACATCGTTTTGTCTTCAAGCAATTATGTGAAAATGAGTTAATCACAGGGTCACAGAAGCCATAACCATTAATTAATCCCCAGCAAGAGCCGAAAAGATGAATTATTTCCTGCAGTAAACAAATGTGAGTAACAGCATAGCAAGGAATGGAGCTCCTGCTGGATTATCACAGCCCAGCAGCTCCTCCAAAGCTCCCTGGGATGGCCAGTTTGCTCCCCCAGAACACAGACCAGCCACTTGCATCCCTGCCAAACCCCAGCCCTTGAGGAGAAATTACTGCCTTTGGAGAGGGGGAATTATTGCCTCTCTTGCCAAATTACTGCCTTTGGAGAGGGGAGCTGGGCAATGGCCACAAACGCAGATGTTCAGCCACACCTGCAAAAGAAAAAGGGCAAAGGCTCTGTGTCCTGCTCCCTCTTGCTGCTCTGGGCTGGTGTTCCCAGCATTTGGAGCAGGGGTAGGACACTGAGTGGACAACGATGCTGAGTTCTGGGGGGTATCCTTGCTGTCTCTTATCCAGATGCATTAGGTTTGGTTGTAAACCAATGAAACTCTCCATTGGATCATCTCAGCAGATGGGAAGAGCCGTGGAGGTGTCACCTGCTCTCAGGGTGTCCTTGTCGTCCTGTGCCACCCCAAGGGGGTCCATTACCTGCAGGCTCTGCTCCTGTATGGTTCTACTGGGAGGGGATGGGGATGGCACAAAGGGATGGATGAGAGGAGTTATGTTATCTATACAATACCTATTTTCACATTATTGCCATTTTAATAACTGTCTGCTCTTGTATTTTGAGCTGTTTTAGAAAGATACTGTGAAGTCCCAAATGCAGACAAATCCAGCAGTGAAATGGCTCTAAAGCTAGCCCAGGACAAATGAAACTTTGCTGTTAATCCAGGTGCCTCCTTGAAAACTCTCCTTTTCTTATTTTTTTTTCTTGTTTTTTGGTACTTCCCCTTATTTCTCCACATGAAGCAGTTTGTCACTGTCCCTTTTGGAAAGGGTAAGAAACCCTCTGAAATTCATCTTGTGGCAAACACTTCCTCTAAACTCAAACCACCCCAGTTCAAAAACATTCTGATTTGCTTTAGGCTGTGTGAGTTGGCTGTGTGCACACGGTTAAATTAGTTTAAACCCAGCCTCTATTTATTTAGCTAAATGGAATAGGAATAATGCTAAAACAAAACTGAAATAATCCAAATTCCTCCTGGGCTGTCAGGGATTGTTCAGGGCAGGCATGAAACTCTCCTCACTGTGTCTCATCACCTCTGCTTTGCATTTCTTTGTTAAGCCTCTGCTCTCTGCTCTGTGGGCAGCTCATCCCAAGGGAGACAGACCCTCAAAGCCCGATGGAGAACAGACACATGGCATCGTGACTGCAATCTCAATACAGCAATTGAAGGAAGCTGGGAAGGACGTTCCCTTCCAGAGCACTGGAAAGGCGCCACGTTCGCTGGGAGCTTGACCCAAACTTTGCAGGGTAGGAACATCCAGTGGAAATTCTTATCCTCAAGGTGTTGCACCCAAGTGTGATCTTTCCTGTGTGACTTCCATGGTGGCATCTCACAGGTCCAGGTGACATCCAGCCCCAGCCTGAGCCCAGATGACTGCTCTGTCCCAGGCTGGATCACCAGGACAAGGTCTAAGCCTTGTCCCCTGTCCCCTTGACCACTGCAGACTCTCCAGCTTCATTCTTCCTCTCATCCTCCCCTGCTCACTGTGGGTTCCTGTAGAAGTAAAGCTGAGCTCAGCTGGTCTGTGTTTTTCATTGTCAGCCCAAAAGAGCAGTTCTTCCAAGGTGTGGGGTATCTGAGAATATGTGAAAGAAAAAAACGCCCCAACATAAAATACATCACTGCAAATCAGTGGCAAAGGGTTTTTTTAATGCATTCCTCCTCCATAAACATAATTTTCAGGCATATCTACTGTTTTTTTCTTTAAGATGAGACAATTTAAAAAAATAAATCCATGAAAAGGAAGTTAAAATGTTTCACTTAAAAATTATCTAAAGGGAGCTGAGTGTCCTGAAATGAAGTATCTTCTTTTGAAAACAACAAATGGAAGCTTCTTCCAGACACTTTTCTGGGTGTGTTCAGCCAGACCTGCTCGCCCAAGCTGAAACCCCCTAGTTGTCCCTTTGCTGGGAATCACCAGTTAATGCTGTTTAATACTGGAATAAGTGACTCTCCCATTGACACTGATGTAACCATCACTGGTTAAACTCCAAATCATTGCTGCTGTAATCTCCTGAACAGCTGCGCAGGAATAAACATGGAGCCAGGGCAACAATTCCTAGGCTCTTGGCCTAGGATCTCAAGGTGTAACGCTTGAAACCCCAACAATGTGTTCATTTTCAGGGAGCAAAAATTAACTCCAGACACCGAAAGACATAAGGCAGTCCATGACAGTGTCCGTCAACTTGTGTGCTCAGTCAGACATTCCCAATGGAGCAAGGGCATTTTGCTGGAATTTCTCATCTCATTTATTTGATAACTGACCTTTACAAAATTTGCTAAATCTCCCATGGCCGGAGTACCACTCAGCAGTGTTTATTCTCCTGCTGTCATCTCCCTGCTTCTAATGATCCGTCTCTTCACAGCCATGCTAACCTTTGACAGGAGCCTTGTTAGCCACTGGGAATGTTGTCCAATGGCCCTGTAGGTAAATGGAGAGATTAGGAGGAGAAATCTCCCTATGGAATAGTTTTCCATGAGGGCCAGCCATGGCAGTGGCTCCAATGGGAAGAGCTGGGCTGGAAGAAGCAGCAGCGCATGGGCTGGGGAAGGTGCTGCTGGCTGGTGGTTCTTTGGTGACTCACACCAAGAGGGATTAATGAATCATGTCCCCAACTCCAGTGACTGAGTGGTCAGAGAGCAAATGATCCTGGTGCCACAGGGAACAAACTCCCTCCATTGCTTGGGTGCGGGTGAGGATGAGGATGCCAAAATATATGGAAAGGGATGTCTCTTTCCCAGGATTATTGGAGTGGTACCCCAGCAAAAGCAAAGAAAACCTCAGAGAAGCTCAGGGATGGCTCCAGGTCTTCCTGGGACTGCAGCACCCAGGAGCAATGGGGTAGAGAAATCCTTGGGCCATGGGTAGGCTGTGGGGCTGTGGAGCAAGGGATTGCCCAAACAAGATGCTGGTCCTGCACCAAGCAGCAATCCCCTGCTGGAAAAGGGGAAAAGGTTGGGATATATAAACCCTGCCAGCAGAAGAGCAGAAGGGAGGCCAGAGAGCTCCACACTTTAAAAGGGAGAGAGAGGCAAAATGAGCCTTTGCGATATCCTCACCCATTTACACACATAAAACTTTCTAAATGCTAAGCCAAATAAAGTCTTCTTATCGGTGTATTACCACTTAAGGCTCTTTCAGGCAGATTTAGAATGAATTAGTGCTTTTTTTAACTACAAATAGGAGCAAAGTGAAATTTCTTACTCTATCAGCCTGTGCAGCTTCTGCCTTAACCCTTGGAGGGGAGAGTGGTGAGAACTGAGCAGGGTCAAGGCTGGGCCAAGGTCTCTCCTGGTACCAAGCCCTGGTTTGAAAGGTGCTGCTTCTCCAGATCCTGGAGATTCTGGAACAGGTTTTACTAAAGTGAATCGACTCCATCTTGTCCTGATATCCCCCTTTTTATCCTGAATTATACAGATTTTGGAGCATAGGCAATACCTTCCCTGTTCCACCTTGCCATCACCAGGAGACTCATTCCAGCCATGGGAAAATGTCACTGTGGCTTGTTGTAAAGGTGAACTGGCCATTTAGGCTGGACATTGGTGGGTGTTGTGCCCATCTTGAGAGCCTCAGGCCATGCCCAGAGCCAGTGTGGCCCCTCCAGCTGTGCCTCAGGAGGTGACTTTGGGATCCACAACAGATCCAGGCCTTCCCCATCCAGACAGGTTTTGGGACAGGCTGGTATATACTTACAGGAGCTGAATGGGGCCCCTTCAGAGGAGCCACCCAGCTCCATCAACCAGCAGCTTGCCCATCAAATGATTCACTGGCCACACTCCTCCTGCTCAGGGCCCCCATCACCCATCAGAGAAACATGGATCGTTAGCAATTAGTTGCTTAACTTAATTGCTCTCCATTCCTCCAATCTCTGTCAGATTGTTCTGATGTTTCAGGAATGCTAATTTTTACAAAGCTTTTTTGTGTCTGTTCTGCAGGGACGGGGGAAAACAGTCATTGGATGCTTTGTGGCTAGAATTATTTATAGAGATTAATGGCTGTTGCTTTTGGTGCCTCCAGGAACAGAGTCACCATATGCTTGGGCTTCTCAGTGAGATACATGTTCACCAAACACATACACATGGCTCAGTGTGGCTGAGCAATACCGGAGATGAGGGACAAGGGCTCCAGGGGTGACTCCACCACCTGAGGAGGCTGCCAGGCGGACAAGGGCTCTCAAAACGATGCTCCAAATGCTGTGTGTCCAACCTGGTCCAGGCTGGTGGTACCTGCTCTGGGGATGCTCTCACATCTCTCCAAGGCTGGCTTGAGGAGGGATGATTGGGTCCCTGGTGTTGGTCCAGCCACCATTCCTTCTCCCCCTGCCTGACAAGGCAGTCCTGTGAGTTTTGGGAACATGCTCCTAACCATGTTTCCTAAAAAAACCCCTTGGATCTTAAAAATCCCAGGCTTGCAGAACGACCAGTTCTGGAGATATGGTACACATCATCCCTCAGGAGTTAGGCTGGGCTTTTTTAGGACTTGGCAACGTTTGTCCCTCTTCCCAGCTGCTCCAGGACTGAACCAGTATGGGAGCAGGGTGGTTTGCAATACCTCCTTTCCAGAATACACGAGCCTGGAATGAGTTTGGGCTGCCTGTGCCTTGCTGGGCACAGCACCAGTGTTCAGGCTTTTCATTTGGGATCTTCCAGGACCAGCTGAGATCCAAAGCTTTTTGAATGGTCCTTTTTGCCATTCTGTGATGGTTTCTCTCTGCCTTGTCCTGGGCACAGCCAGAGCTGCTTTCACTGGGACCAATCACTCACACAGCTCCTGGAAAAGCGAATGATTCCCCATCCCAGCTCCTGTCCCTACAGCTCTGCAAGCAAAGCAAGAGCTGCCCAGGGGGAGAAGGTTTTATGTGAGCTGGGATGGAGCCAAGAGCTCAGGAAAGTAAATATCCCATCAGTTTGCACTGTGTGCTCTCTTACAGCAAGGGATGTGGGATGGTGGTGGCGAAGGAGAAGACACAGAGACATTGCTCCTGTTGGAGACAAGCCTTCTTCAGGCTGGCTCCAGTCTCTGTGGGGTGTTGGCATCTCAGATACAGGAGGCTCAGAAAGGCTTGGAAATGACACATACATCACCCACCAGCTGTCCAGCACAGGTTGAACCATCTCTTCCGATGTGGAGGTGACCTGGGCTGTTTGTGAAGGTGAAGATTTGAAGCCAAATCTATCCCTGAAAGGTTCACCTTCAAGAGGGGCATCACTGGTGCCCTTCCAGAGTCCTGCAATTAATAAAGAGTCATTAGCAGAGCAGCTGTTGGGAAGGGCCTCCTGGGACCCAGCCTGTGAGAGCCATATGGTGTGGGAGGGATGGGTGGAGGAGCAATGTCGGAAGCCTGTCGGCATCTGCCAGGCTGGGGCAATGTGGGAGGCACCTCCTGCCACCTTCCATGTGATGGATGGTGCAGGAGCAGAGCTGACATCTTCATTTGCTCCCCCTTGTTGTGTAACTCTTGGAAATCTTGGTGCATTGGGTTCGGGCCATGAGTCTCTCCCACATGTGTGTGCACAAGGAGCTGGTGGGAAATTACCATGAAATATTGCTTTGATTTGGGATTTTTCAGGTCACTCTTTTGCATCATGTTAATCTTCCACACTCTCAAGCAGACTCCAGTTCCCAGTGCTGGCTGAAAGGAGAATTTTCCTATCGGTGAGGAGTCAGCTTCTTTCTGATTCCCTTTCAGTACCTGCCAGAATGAGAGGGAAAGTCAAAACGTGCTAAATCTCCAGCTGGGTCTGAAAGACCCTCTTCGACTCTTCACAACCCACTTTGCAGTCTGTTAGCACCAACTCTACTATCTTATTCTCATTGATTTTTTTAGAGCTCCTGGGCCATCCTGCTGAATTCTGAAGCTGTCCAGTTCTTTTTTTTTTTTTTT
>VYZS01092123.1:0-16977 GCA_013400695.1 Neodrepanis coruscans | reverse complement strand
GGGCCGGGAGGGACACGGGGAGGGGGGGAGGGAGCTGATGCTGCTGCAAGCGGGGCCCGCTGGGTAGGGGACGTCGAAGGCTTGTGGCAGAGCGTAGCATCCACTGCTCTTCCGCGGTTTTGAGTGGTGAGCGGGACTCGCCCCGCACTGGGCAACAGGAGCCTTCCCTGCCCCGCCGCAGAGAGGATGCGGAGGGCACAGCGCAGGCAGCCGGGAGATCAGGAAAGGGAAGAGGGCCCCAGGCCTAGCCTGGTGTGAAGACACAAGGACTGACAAAAGTGTAGTTGCTTTTTCGTATTCTGGCATGTGAAGGTAGAGAATTAAGCACCGCCCAGAAGTGCAGCGAACTGCTCTTTCTCATGCACATGCTTCCTTTTGATCGATTTCCTTGGATGCAGTGGTGAAGCGCTGCGTGGTTTTACTTTGCCTGTGCTGTATGAGATCCTGGGAGCTGCCCTGTCCACGCCCTTTCCACGCTCCGAGCTTCCTGGGACACGTCTAGAGGAAAGCAGTGCTCTGCTAAAGAGGATTAAGCTGAGGCTCCTTTGAGGAGAAACGACAGCACTTGGGATAAAAGCCTGTAATTTTTTTAAACCCTGGCATTGCCCACTGAAAGCCCCCGTTTGTATGAGGAAGTTTTCCTGAGTCATCAGCAACAGGTGCTGTGGGTTATGCCTTTTTTCCCAGACGGGTTAATCGTGGCCGTGACTGGGAGTGCAGATAGGGATGGCAGTTGACAGCCTGATACCGACTTTATGTCCATAACTGGCTTTGTGCAGTGTTAGAGAAACCTTTAAACTGTAACAAATGACACGTGCAGTACAGACAATGATAAATTTTTCAGGTACTCTTACTGACTCTTTAAGGAGTGAAATGTGATAGTGAAGTCAAATCTTAACAGAGATTACGAAAACCTTAATGTGCCTGCACTGCACTGTCATGTTTCCGTTCAGAAATAGTATTTTGTTCCTTTCTTTTCGTACAGTTCACTGTCCTTCAGGAATCTCATAGTTGGTGGAAGGGGATAGTTATGAATTTTATACATTTTCTTCAGCATAACAGCAAAGACTGTCCTGGTGAGGAAGCCAACAGGAGGCTTAACCTCTGTACCTGTTGAAAAGGCCAAGTGTGCCATTTCTGCCTCAGATTCTGGAGGAACAGTTTGTGTCATCAGTGTCTCCTTTCCCTTCAGAAGCTCACTCTTTGGCTGTTCAGTTAAATGGCTTTTTCAAAGCCTGCCTTAAATTGATTGAGCAGAAGAATATGCAGGAATTCAGTCTCTAGTTTTAGTCAGGACTGTTTCATGCCAGGACTTGTGGACAGGAACAGCCCCATAAGCTCATTCGTGATGAACCAAACTTGATATAAAGAAGGTGCAACTTTGACTCCAGTCTCAGCTTGTCATGACATTTTTCCTTCTCCCCTTCTGTAGATTCTGAGGGTGGTTTAGGAGCATTTGCCTGATGGTGATGCTTTCAAAGACTCAAAGGATGTGTGTCTGTGGCTTTGCCTGGGGCTGAAGTGATGTCCGTGTGTGCTTTTCCAGCTGTTTTGCCTGGGAGGGCATTCTGAGAGTCATTCTCAGAGGGAGGAAGTCTCATAAAACATAAGTCCCCATTTTCTTTGGTGTGGACAAGAACCTCTGTCCATGAGGCCATGAACAGATTCAGGTAGAAGAGCTTTTTTTTTTGGCATTTTCTGAGCATCAGATACCTTGTGAGCTATGGGTGTTGTCCCCTCTCTTCTCTTGAAACCTGTGATGCTACGGTCACTTTTGAGGGGGAAGTCTTAAGTCGCTCTTTAAAGTCTTACCAGAAAATCCGACAGACAGTTTATGTTTGTTTTAGTCTCCTATTAATGTCATGTCATTAACATTCTGTGCTCATCTTGTGCTTGCAGATTTTCATTTTTTGGAATGAACAGAAAACATAAAGAAAACCACAGCAAGCTGACTTACCCTTTATGTGACCAATAGTTTACAGTGCTTTCTATTTTTTCCACAGAGCTTTATGTTTTATGAAAGCAAGGGCCTGTAGTGACAGGTCAAGGAGCAATGGCTTTAAACTGAGAGAAGGTTTATACTGGGTGTTAGGAAGAAGTTCTTTACTGTGACGGTGACAAGGCCCTGGCACAGGTTGCCCAGAGAAGCTGTGGATGCCCCATCCCTGGAAGTGTCCAAAGCCAGGCTGGGTGGTGCTTTAAGCAACCTGGACTAGTGGAAGGTGTCCCTGCCCTTGGGAGGAGAGTTGGAACGAGATGATCTTTATGGTCCCCTCCAATCCAAACCATTCTATGGTTCTGTGTTTGTTGTTATTTCCTGAGTATCTTCTCTTAGAATTCACTTAGTTGTAATGTTTCCTTTCCTGCACTCAGCAGGAATTAATGAGCTATCTAGGAGCAGTAGCTAGTTAATGGTATGGATTAAAAATTGTTACAGAAGGTGGAAAAAAACCAAAAAAAACCTTTTGAAATGGTAATGTTGTGATTTTCACGTTTTGTGTGTATGCCAGCACCTATAAGGACATCAGGTAAGGAAATCTGACAAAGGGAGTTACTGTCCCCATTTTTGAGGCAGTAACAGGTTAGTGAATAGCACCAAAAGATGTTGTTTTCTGCTCTAGAGAGAGATTTGTTATCTGGAGAAAAAGTGTTGAGAAGAGAAAAACTGTTTCTTTACAGAAAGTTAAGTGAGCATTAGTAACAGCACAACTGAAAGATTTTTCAAGGTATCTTTGGCATCAAACAGCATCTCTTGCACAGAATTGTTTCACTTGAACAGATAGGGCAATTTTCCTTTTCCACAGGCCTAAAAAGGATTTAAAAGATAAAAAAAGAGAAAAAAAGAGGGGGGCGGGGGGGAAAGCATATGATGACTATTATTCTAGACTTAAATAATCTACACGCTTAAATTTAGCACTTACTGAAGGCTGTCAATTTTGTATTAGATAATAATACACTCCCTAGATTTCAAACATGCTAAAATGTCAGTGTTACTGATGGCCTGCATCATATTGTAGTGAAATTTAGTATTTTTAAATAAATTCATACAAATGAGCCTTACCATTGAATTATTTTGTTCCTTCATTGAATACTGCAGATCATTAAGTCAGCTCAGCTTTCTGTAATAAATAGTAGCATTAAATAAAGTCCACACACAAATTGTTTTACAATGTCAGAGTTACAGGGTCTTCATTAAACGTGGTGGTTTAGAGATGGTGAGGTTTTATGTTTTTTTCAGACAGAATGCCCTGTGTACTATTGCTTCACTGCTGACGTGAGTGCTTAACATAAATGTCACTTCTGCTAGTGCATGTCAACTTAGGAATGTCCTTACTTTAGGGAAGTTTTTTAGATGTATTTTGAGGTGGTTCTCTGACCCTTGCAAGGTTTGATACAATGAAGTCATTCACTACCTTTTAGTATTTTTTCTGGTTTTAGCTGGATAACCTAACTACTACGACTCACTAGAAACAACTGCTCTGTAAATAAGACGTGGATGTTCCCACATTTGGTCATGTATCCAGCATAATCAAGTTTTAGGGATTCTAGAAAAGTTCTTCCTGGAACCACATCGTGTTCCTGCCACAGCACATGAGCAGAAATAGGTTCAAGCTGTTTGAGTGAAATCTGTTCTTCTGGCTAAACACAGGGGCCTTCACCATGTGTCACCATTTCTCAGTTTTACCCAGAAATTGTTTTATGTAATCTGTTTACATAGATTCTGTAAGGACTTATTAGTCAAATTCAAATATCATCACTGCTGATCCAAAAAGTTGGGGGGTTGTGAAGAAAAGCAGCTTTTAATCGAGTGCTTTTACGCCATTTTATAAAGTCTGATACTGCCTCGAGGGGTCCTGTTGTTCTAATCACACAGAATGCAACAGGCATGTTTGGAAACTATTTTGTATCTCTAGTATGGGTTGTTTAACTTCGGTTAAAACAAACTAATTTAAATAAATACAGCTTTAGACAAAACCTCCTTTTTAGGGAAGTGAATCTGAAGAGAAGAACGGTGGATGGGGCTAACAGGAGAAAATGGTTATAGGAAGTTGCAGACTTGTAGAGCTTTACAGAAGCAATTGTAGTGATCCTTGATCTTAAAAAAAATCAAATATCAAAAGCTTCATGCAAAAGTCAATATTTGCTTAATCACTGATTACCATTTGGATTGTACATAAAATAAAGTCATCTGTAATCAAATTTCACAGAACACTGGTTTGGTTGAAGCAGTTTTTTTCCCAGTGAGTTCTTTGAGTCATTTGTAGCCATTTGTATTATACAATGCTGTGTGTTCAATCTGTAAGTACTTAATATCTGACTTCTGCTCTTGTTAATATTGTCAGCTCCTTCTCAGCCTCTGACTCCCTGTTCTGTTGTTCAGCTTTCGTTAGACATGTTGTTGACTTAGGCAGCTTATGAAAAACAGCATAAGGAGCCTTTCTGTAGCTGTGTGCCTGAGTGATGTAAACAAGTATTTTGGACAAGTGTTGTGGGGCTTTTTTCTTATCTTGGTAAATCATCACTCATAATTAAAAGAATGCAAGTGAGGCATAGTAATTATTAGTAATCAGCTTCAAAGCTCTGCTACAGTAGAAGGAAACTTACTTCTTTTTTTTTTTTTTTTTAAATTGGTCTATTAAATGTTTCTTTACCTGATGGTTTTCTTCCAAAGGGATCACCCAGGACATCTACTCCATTTGGTACAGCGCATGGCAGAGAGAAAAGAGTGTCTAATGATGTGGAAAACTATTACAGACCTTCAATGCTTGAGGACCCATGGGCTGGCCTAGAGCCAGTTTCTGTTACAGACATAAACCAGCAATACAGCAGTGAGCAAACAACATGTACTGGTAAAAAAGGGAGGTATTTCAGCTAACACTTTTAAAGGCCAAGTAACTCCATCTTGTCAGGAAAACTTTGGGACAAAATCTTTACACTTACACAGGATGAACAATAATCAAGACCTTAGGTAATGCTTTTATATGATCACATGTCCACCCTTTTATCCTACCTTTTTTTTATTGCATTGGATATTTTTATGTATGGGATGGAAAAGGAGTGGTAGGAAGCCTTACCTTTCTGGCTTTGTGGAAGTGCCTACCAGCTTTGAAGAACAAAGTGTTCTTTAATCACCAGCGACTGATTCGTGACTGTTAAAACAGGTTTCCATATACTTACCTCTTCAATCCAGATTGTTAGCCTTTTATTGTAAAGTCCTTTAGGAAGTGGTATTTTTTTATGTTTCAACCTTTTTAGAATGAACTAACTTGGAAATAAAATAAAGTTTTGTAAATCCTTGTTTTCTAATGTATAAAGAATATTTTAGGATTTTTGTTAAGGTGTACACATTAACACAAATTATACCAGTGAAATTAGGTGACTTCTGTAAATGTGCTTGTATGCTGTAGTTAATCTCTGGTTTTGTGCATAGTAATTTCTGTTCATTGCAGTGTAACGTGAAGTTGAAACATAACTTTTAGCTATCTCAGGAAACAAATGTATTGGTTTTGGAAAGTTTAATTTGTTTAACCAACTCTTGAGTCACAAGCTAAATTCTGTAATCGTTTGCTTTTATGTTTTAAAAAAATATATTTGCATCAATATTAGACATTTCTGGATTATAGTAACAAGTCTGTTCAGTGGCCTTTTAAGGGCACTGAAAACATTAAATAAATGCAAATGTTCTTTCTGGGCCCACTTGTTAGAATAGTGTAGAATTAAAGTGTTTTTTACACAGTTGACGTTAGTACATGTATAGCATCTTGGTTTTTTAATCTGTACAATATTTTTCAGTTATTTTTTATTTTTACTTATGGCAGGAATCATTGCCAGGAGAATTGTTTTGTGTGTCTGCATGCTATATTTTTATATTGAAGAAGAAAACAATGAGTTGTTTTTTCAGAGCTTGTCTTTACATGGAAGATCCATGATTCAAGCCAGTAGTGAATATCATAATCTGGAATAAAAAAGAAATGGTTCCAGCTGCAGGAATGTTCTCTTAACTTGCCATGTTAAGGTTGCAGTAGTTAGATAAAGTTCTATTGAACGTACCATTATTTGTTTGTTGATCATGGCTTTTAAGCCAAGGTAGAATGTGAAAACTTTGTTAAATAAAACCATTAGTGTAGTTTTCAAAACCTGTGTGTTGCTTTAGGATTCTTACATACTCTAAAGGTATTTTTGTAGTCTTGAAGCATGGTTACGTAGAAAAGCACAGAGAAATCACATTAAACTGTGCTTAGTAACTTGTCTTTTGCTGAGTAGAATAGTTCTATATACTCCTTATCTATGTCAGCATAAAATGTCTTGGGTTAACACTGCCTTCAGGAACAGCTCCATGCTCTAAGGAGGGGGTTGACATTTGAAATGTGCTAACTGAGTCTCTTATATTTTTATGAACAGTGTCTAAAGTACATCACCTCTGTCTTCTCCCAATTAGCCCTGTTGTTTTAGTATTACATCCAGAAAGGATGCTCAGAGAACTGAGAACATAATGCCTGCTGGATATCAAGAATGGCTAAATCTTCATCCCAGAATCAAAAGAACTGTGCCTTAAATGGCAGTTACCAGTTTCATTACCTGTAAAAGGTACCAGCAAAAGTGAGATGATTTGACAAGTTGCAATAGCCTTTAGAATTTATACTTTGGTTAATTGATGTCAGTTATGAAAAGTGAAGTATAAAGTTTTCTGTACACCATACTGCTAAGGACTCCAGTCATTTGGTCAAGAATTGGCACCAAAAACTTAAAAAGGATTCACCTTTCTGGCTTCCAGAAGAAATTTTGCAATTAGAGTAAAATTTAAAAATGTCATTGTTGAATAGCTGTAAAATGCATGAACACATGTTCAGAACTATAAAGTATTTAAATCCAGTATAAGCTTTGCCTTTTTTGCTGTTGTACGTAGGAAACTTTAAGCACTTACTTTCTCACCATTTTTTTTTTCTTTTTACCATATGGCAAACATTCTTTTTCCCCACATGTTTCTAATGGAGAGAGGATATATCACTTCCTCATTTGTTAATGAAGCTACTTCACACTAACTGTATGACTCTGGAAATAGCATTTGATGATAAAAAGTAAAGCACAAATACATCCTTTCTTCATGAGCCCATGAAACAAAATAGTGTCTGTGTCTTGTTAATGAAAGGAACATACTAAGAATTGGAACACTATTCTTTCTTCAACAGGCTTCTTAGATTTTAAGGTAAGTAATTTATGTCCTTTTTCAGAACTTTGGATTGATATACTTTTCCATTCTGTTTTGTTTGCATTGTGTTTGTCCATCCAGTCTGTTTGACTTTCTGTTCAGTTGTTGTAAGCAGTTGTATAACTCATGACTAACTCTTCCAGGAAAATCTAATTCATTTGTTGCTCTTTGCTCCTGTGTTTAACAGTGAACTGCATCGCCACTACCTTGTGCTTCTATCACAGTAACGTGACTTAAATCAGTTGAGCACATATGTGATGCACAACACACTGAGGGGTAGTTACCCCAGGTTGTGTACTGTAGTAGTTCAAAATTCAGGTCTGGGTTTTCACTGCAGCTTTATAATATGGAATACTCATTCTTCTCTGGCACCTGGTACACACTAGTTTACATTGAAATTGTTAAATAATTTACAATATTAACAATTAAGATGGGATTTTAAAAGTTCGTATCAAGCTCCTCCTCTTTAGAATTAGCAGTAATGCACTGAGATATGGCATTTTCTTAATGGCAGAACTGGGAATATATACCAGGAAAAATGCTTCTGGTGGGTAACTACTTTTTCAGTCAGGTTGTTTTCCTGTTAGGATAAGGTTAAGGATATCTTTATGTGCTCTTCACTTCAAATAAATGATGTAATCAGACATCTGAGGAGGAGTATTTGAAACATGCATTATTTGGGAATTCTACAAGCAGCTGTTCAGTTTCCTTCTAAAGTCTTTTATAGTCTGTGTTTCATGTTGTGCTTCTGAGTAATCTCACTGAAGTCAGAGGTTTTACTCATGCAACCGACATGTGTAAGTATCTAATGTTAGTTTGAAAGTTGTATCATCACTTTGTCAGTGCTTTTTACCAACGCTCCAGTTAACTGCTCTGCCTTGCAATTGCTTTGAATTCAAATTTATTCATGAGCCAGGACTGTCTTGCAATGAATTAACTTGTTCTTTTCCAGAATTATCAAGAGTAAAGACTTTGTTCTCATTTCCTCAAATCTTGGTGCTTGCCCTTCTCCTAGCTCCTTGAAACTGGGGGAGAAAAGGAAGGGTTGCCTGCACTGATTGGTGAAGAATCATGTAATGATTTTTGTGTCTCAGGCTTTCAGAAACAATTGCCATAGGTAACTAGATAAACTTTGTAATTTGAGATGGCTTAAACTAATTTTACAGAACAAGAAATTAAAGAAATAGTCACGTTCATGCTCAACAGTAGTATAGTTCCAGCATTCAGTCATTAATTCAAAATCAGGGTTTTTTTTTCCTAAAATAACTTTTCATCTGTTTATCTCACTAGACACAAACTGAGTCAGTTTCATTTTCTGCCATTTTCACTGAAGTGTGTGCTTTGTTGATGTAGAATTTAACATTTTCTCAACCTGGACTTCTGAATTTACTTTTACAAAATGACTAGCTGTTGAGTGTTAGCCTCAAATCTAGGCCTTCCCTTTGCCAGACCTAAAATGCTTTAAAGAGAGCTTTGAGTCATCCCCATTTTTTCCTTGATGACACTGGGAAATCTTTGACTACTGGACTAGAGACAGTTGGGCAGGTGCTTGGTATGAGACCAGCTCATCAAAGTACCTCACCTTCCTCTCCTAGAGGTTATCCCTACTCTCTTGCTATTCAGGTGCAGTGGGGCCCAGGAGGGGTGTGGAGAAAAATGCTAATCCATTTTGCTTCACCAGCTCTGTGTGGATTTCAAACAATGTCAGGGGTTTGCTTAGTGCAAATCCTGAATTTTAAATTCATCAGTGTCTTATGCTGTAAAGTTAGAGGTGAATTCCACTGCCCTTTTTTCACTGATCTGGGGCTGTTGCAGGTTGCTGTTCTGAACTATTAATGTAAACATCTGTGTATGAGAACATAACTTCTGTGGCTAAAATAGGTCATACCAGTACTGTTCCAGAGTGAATTTTTTAATACTGCTGACACCATTTTGCTCTTTTAAAATAAGAGCTTCTCTGTCCCCCTTTAACAGGATAAAAAATGAAGCAGCTGAGATGCTGAGCTGGAACTATGGTCTGGACAGTGTGAGGTGGACTATATCACAAGGAATACAATTCAGCATAACCTCCATTAGCCCAATGTCCAGATTGCAGATAGAATGTGGTTTTAGCAAAGAGCTAAAAGAGCTATACCATCCTGCTCCCTAATAATACACATTAAGGTATTTCTCAAAAGTAACCTTACACGTGAAACAAGAATTCTTACACAGCCTCAAATTCTTCCACAGTCTCACAAACTTTGTGTCCTGTCTTGTTCTTATTTTTCTTCTGGAGGAGTGCTGACTTGTTACCATAACTTCAAGGCTTCCTGTGACATGAACTTCAGGCAAAGCTGTAAGCTCACCATTTGACCTATTCTCTGACAAAAGTGAAGTCTGTTTTACATAGAATATTGAACATAATCAGTTTCAGAAATCTCTAGGCTATGCTGTTCACTGGATGTCAATACAATTTTTTTTGTCAGTAAAAAGGTTATGCCTTCCAATTTTATCAGGAGCATAATTGTCACATATTGAAATTCTTCAAATTGTTTAATTCTGAGTATTCATTTTTTCCAGGTAACAGCGACAAGATTGTGGAGAACGTTTTAAGTTTATACTTTTTTTTTCTCTGAAAAGGGAAGAGAGTAATTTGAATTCATTTAATTCAGGTATCAATCTTAATTCAAGTAGGGGTGGCAGTTGCAGAGCATCATTAAAAAGGATCTGAGGCTCCCTCCTTTCTTACTTTCAAGGGCTCACACTTTCCAGAACTGGCCAAGAGGGTTCGCCCAGCAGGCACACTGGGTCATAGCTTTGGCAGTTGAGATACTGGGATGGAAATCATGATCTCCACCATCATGCCAGATGGACTATATGAATAGGGACATCACTGCAATTCCCTGTGACCTGTATTAGCCTATTTCCACATTGCAGCTAGAATGGGATTTTAACAAGGCCAAAACAATTAAATCCCCTTCCACACACACCTCAAGGGATTTTTAATTTCCTAAGCCTCAGATGAGCTACTGTGTTAGTGAGGTAAAGAATAATAGAATTTAAATTGTTTTTCATTTATTCATTAGCGATAACATCTTAGAAGGCAAAGAATTTGACATCACATCAAGCTGAAATTTTAAACAGTATTTTAAAAAGCCCATTTTCTGTGAGCATCAGTAATCATGCTGCTTGATGCTGTATTAAATGACGCTTAAACCTTCTGGGATCCATATGTATTTAGCCACAATCTAACTGCTGTGTAGTCAAGATAGTTAAAAGCTGTTATTTTACAGTCAAGGGGTTTAAATCTTTGTTGTATGCATAAGAAAATTCCTAAGAGTTCAAACTTCTGAACATGATGTTGATGCAACTGTTGGTATAAATAACAATAAAGGAAAGAAGAAAACTTTTTTAATGCATATCTTTCCCTTTTCAAGCATCACACGAGCTAATGGTAAAACAGGGAAGAGAAGTCAAGCTAATTGACAGCTTCTGTGGATAACTACACACCATAAACCCCAAATAACAGCTAACATAAGCTTTAAAAAACACTGATGGCCAACTGGGGAGCAGTATCAACAGTAACTGGATTGTAAGTAGCAGTTGCACAGTTCTTTTTTTAGAATCAAACCACCACCTCCTATCCTTAATGGAGATTTTTAAGTTAATGTAAAATAAGGCTTTGAGCCACATTCCCTTAACAGATGTTGGGAATTAACATTCCTTCAGTTGCCTGTGAAGTCCAGCGTCTTTGCCCAAGTCTCTTTTCATTTTTGTTTTTTACACTAAGGAAAAAATGGTTTTGAAAATCTCGGGGATTGTTACAAAGATAAAAGGTAGAATTAACATCTGCAAATGGTCCGAAGCATACAACTTGAGTTGATAACTGTAAGGCGGCACAAAGGGTTGTTTACTTACCATTGCACTTTCCTAAGGCTATTTCCCTTGTTTGTCTCCTGGTTGCTATGGAAATTAAATTACACTAAGGCAAACTACATGGTTGTTCATTTCCAGATGTTAGAAAGCTGTATGTGCACTATGGGCAACAGGTTGACAAACTGTGTTAACTGTTTTTTAATGAATGAACTGTCAAATTGTGTCAGAAGACAGCTTGCACTGCCAGCAGTGTTCCTGTACATAGAATAGCTTCTAAAATAAAATTCCAAATATGTAGAAAGCTGGTGCAAAGAACTTAAAACCCCTGTTTTCAAGGTATCTATTGCATCTGGTTGTATTTCTCTGACACTCCTGGAGCTCATCATCCTCACTGCTGTGAGTGAGGTGAAGAAAAAATAGTTATTGTCTGTAGTTTGTGGCAGAAGAGAACAGAGTGTTTCCTTCTCTCCCTATTTCATGCCCTAAAGCTGATTAATCAATAAAATACTGTATTTGTTTTTTTTTTAAATCAGAGCAAATTTCAAGGGCATCACCTTCCCAGCAAGAAGAATGCCAGCAGAAAGGCAGCCATGCTTTCCAACACATGCTAATGATAAGTGGTAGCTGTTTAATTCTGTGAGCATCTGATAAAAAACCATTTCCTCAAGAACTTTACAAATCTGCTGTAGAGAATACAATTAGACTCAGAAACATTGCTCTTAACAATAGAAATCCACTTCTCACAGCATTAGTGATCAAGACCTTAGAATAAATGAGAATTTCTTTGATTTCTTTGATAGTCCACACATCTGTCTTTCATCGCTCTCCAGCAGAGCTGCCTTTCAAGTCTTTTGTGCCCAAATAAGTATGCCAAGAAATACAGAATTTTTTTAATGGAAGGTAGTTTTAAAAAAAAAAGTCTGTTCAAAAGGGAAATTCCTGCTGAAGTTAACAGAGGTCTTGGTTTTCGTACTTTGTCTGACATAAAATCTGCAATGACAGCAGGAACAATTTCAACCTAAGATAACAGTTTAAGTTTTCATTCACAACCCTGCAGCAATGCAGGTCACAGTCCCCTAAGAAATAAAGAGGGATACTTACACTCCTGAATTTCACTGCATATGGAAATGATTTGTGCTGTAATCAAAAGTGTAGCACTTTTCAGTGGAAGATTCTTAAGCAATTATCATGGAGTAAACCAGTCTTTAGCCATTGATTTAGCAAGACTTCTTTTTTAATGACCAATATTTTTATAACTGATTGATGCCTAATCTGGTACAGCACCTGCTCTCTCATTTCCTGAAGGCAAGTGTGGTTCAGCTTTTCAGATTAATAAATCAGAAAGCCAATTGTGGTAGTATTGCAGAGTGTATTGTAATAAATTTTCCATGCTTCAAAAGAGAAAAATAATTCACTTCCAGAGTTGAGGTTTCAGGTCCTGAAGGTTTTTCAGGTTGGGGTCCGTTTTTGGACAGAACCTTTAAGTGGCATCATCTCTTTCTAAAGCATAGAACTGTCACAATAGTAGTTATAAGTCTTTCCATGCATCTTATTTTTTAAAATCTATAGAAAATCTAGCCTAAAAATGTTAATGCCTTACTAATAGTGGTCAAGCTGAATTTAATATTCCAACAATATGTAATATATGATGACACAGATGGCATTTTGCAAAACACAGGGTGTGTAATACAAACCTGATTTCTTGTTTTTTCTGACTACCTACGGAACACTTAATGACAAATTGAGCAGCTTTTGCCTTCCCACTTACAAACAGTTTTAGAACTGCTCTGAAGAACAGTAGAAGCTGCCAGCTTCCCTGGTGCACTTGGGAGCACCTGCTTTACAAATATCCTACGAATAAGAAATCTAATTCGCATTTGGTAGGTCTGTTAGTCTACTTTAATAATGCTTCTGTTGCTTATCTTCTCCCTTCTCTCTCATAAAATCCTCCAGCAGTTACACAACTTGTCAGAACATTACACAACCAAATGGTGGTCTGTTGGAAGGGGTCAAGCCAGTGACCTATGAAACAGTCTTTGCATAGCAAAGCATGTGCTTGTATGTTTTTCATGTTGATTTAGTCCTGTCAAATTGCTGTCTTTGCATTGTGTAGAAACTTGGTCAGTTATCACCGTTTCCTATAGCAGAAGCGGCTTTAATTATTGAACACACTTAAAACACAATTAGAAATAGATTCCCACAAATTTACTGTCAGTGAAGCATCTGTGTTTTATGTCTTTTCTCTTCTGCAAATGAAATCCTGGCTTTTTCCTCTTAACTGAAGACACTTTTGTAGTCAGAAGAAGGTTTTAGACATTATTATTTTTAATTAGCAAATATAACTAATTCCTCTCATTGCATTTTTCTTACCAATTCTATAGAGGCAATTGATGAGATTCTCACCTAAATTTAAACTACCAGCTTCCATATGTTGTTATGGACCATAGTGACTCATAATGACCATATTGAGTTCTCTTGAATGCCGTTTACTCCCCTTCTGCTCTTGCCACTACAAGCATGTCATACAAATAAAATATTTAGACAGGAGTACATTTTAACCAAGACAGGAGGATGCCTCATATTGGGACTGTATCTCAAATCATGAGCTATTTTTAGAACTTGATGGAAATACTTATTCAGTGCTTTGATGGTGTGCTTTGATTTACTGCTTCCCATAATGAAAGGCATCATGTAATATTTTTCACAATACAAAAGCTCTAATGCTGAAGTCTTAATCCAGGACTTGAGGAATGGAAGAGTGGAAGAGGCTGCAAGGTAGCAAAAAGTGACAGGCACTTAGATAAAGCATAGAAAATGTTTCCCTGGATGTGAGGAAACAATTTGCATGCTAACAGTAGAGACTAACAACAAATACCCTAACCCAGACTGAACTGGAGCTTCCCGGGGGAATCTGCTGAAAGACAAAACCATCTCCAATTTACCTGATGCTAGAAGCTGAAATAGGGTTGAATTTCTGATAGGTCTGCGAAATTGTGTGGAATTTGTTGGGTGTTTTGTTATTGTTCCCAAAAGACAGCATTGTAATTGCAAGGTATTTGCAACAGTTTGGAAATAAAAATTATTACTACTACCTGCATGTCTTCTTTCACTCTCTTGTAACTGTATGTGCTTGCTTGAAGTCTCAGAGCTGGATCTGCAATCCATAACAAGAAGCAATCTGTGGACAAAAAATGCACATATCTTCTAAAGTCTGCTAGGTTCAGAGTAATACTTTCCTCATGTGGAATTGCCAGACCATCTGCAGAGAAGTTTTTAACAATTGTTTACTACTCCACTTGTTATATACAGCATTAATAGATTTCTGTTCATTTCCCATGTCACCTGTAGTTCTTAGTCCATTGGCCAGCCCCTCCCCACCATGAACAATTTTCACAAAAAAAGGGGTTAAAAAATATGGTCACAATTGATCTTTGTTCTGCAAAGAAAGCAGGAAGGTGCCTGTGCTGTGTGAGGATTCACTGCCTTCCTTGTCTTGAGGGCAAGGATTCCACAGCCCAGGAATTACATGAATTTTCAAGAGTACTTGTGGGGCAGGGAAGGTTACAGGACTGCACATGGATAACTTTGGCTGCTGGTTTTGTCCACTCTGCACGGTATCCTTAATTTTCCAGTATGGGCATGTATTTTTATTTTAACTCTAGCACAGGAAAGCACGGGATGGCCTGCATCTCTTCTGTAACTTCCATTTATTTTTTGCCACTGGGTCAGCTGCAAAGCAGAAGCCTCAGTCTCCTGATCCTACATTGATTTGCAGGTGGTTTCTGACATCCAAAAGCTCTCTGAAGGGTAATAGCAGTAAAGAAAAAGAGAGAATGGAAAAAATAAAACAAAACAAAACAAAAAAACTACCACCAAGCCTTGTCCTGCTTTGAAACCACTCCCACAGGTCCTTTTTGCAAAAGGTCTGGATGAAGGAGAATGAAAGTAAAAATGCCCCTGGCTGGATTCATAAGTAATGATTTCTTCCTTGTTCCGGGAAAATCATCTGAAGTCAGGCTTCTCTCCAGTTCTTTGCACAGCCCATTCCTTGTTCAGGGTGACCTGGAGACAGCAATGAGATAAGTCAGCTTTGCCAGCTCTCAGCACGTTGATGCTCAGAGAGGCTCCCAACAACAGGGCAAGTAAACATCAGTACTTCCCTACCACTGCCACCTGGCCAAAACCAAGATCCTCAGAAAACACTTGAAAGGCAGGAGAAAGTGTGCTTTTCCCCTATGACAGAAGCTGCTGACATGTTTTACACATTTGTAAAACAGGTCTGAAAAGAACTTGGAGGAGGAAAGGAAAAAGGCACCTATGTTAGGCATTGCTGCCCACTGAACACTTGCTTCCAACTATGTCCTCTAGCAACTAACACCATACCCTAGCACACAGGAGGCAGTACAGCACAGACACACATCTGCACAAGTTAAATACTAACCACAGAAGCCAAATGATCCCCCCTTAAGGACAGTACACAGCTGTCATTTCTGCTTGCAAGTACCTGGAGCTCCCAGGCTGGTTTCTGTTAACACTTACCCTCCCTTTTCTAACAAGCTATGTCTCTTCCACAGAAAAAATCTTCACAAAACCCCTGTTGCAAGAAGTCCTGGTAGATACATTCACAGTGTTAATGAGAATTTGCCATATCAATAGTACATCCAAAGTGCCCACAGAGGATTTTTTTTATCAGAATTGAAGCCATCCTGTGTCAAGTAATATGAGTATTGCCTATTAGTGAGGGCTGCTACACTTTAAGAAAAAGAAAACATTACCATAGGCTCAGACTCAAAAGTTTCTATGACTGAGTTCTCTCCATGAGCAATAAAGAAGAAAAAAAAAAAAACAAAAAACCAAAACCAAAATAAGCAGCCATAATGAGCAAACTACTTTAAAAGCAAAACCCTTAAGCTCCATCAAAGAAAACAGAGTTGACTGGGAAAAGAAACAGTTCCCTTTATTTGGCAAATGAAGTCCTCTCTTCCCTTGTTCACTGTCACTGCAGTGGGCTCTGACTCATTTTCGTCTACATGATGGGAGAGTTTGGTAGCTGTAATCTCATTCAACCAGATGGCCTGCCAGGGTTTATAGGCATTCCTTAAAAATAGAAGCAACCTAATCTTGGTTTAGGTATTTTAAAAGGATGTTTTGCAAAACTGCATTGTTCTTTCAGAGCTAACAGGTAATAACTCACGGTTAATAATTCATGAGATGGTTGCTTTTCTCTCTTGCCACCAATTTCACAGACACATTCTTTGCTCTGTGTTGATAGAGGCTGTTGTTCTATAGTTATTTGCATCTCTCTACTTGATGCTATTTAATTTGCAGCTGAGGACATTCATTCACATTCAGATCCCTCTGAAATTATTACTGGTACCTTATTGCACCTGTATGGCAGTAACAGCTGGATGAATGGGACACCACACCACTCTTGAACCATTACAGGTTCATGCTCCAACATAAAACAGAGCCAATTTTATCATGTTACTACTTGCAATTGCATGAGAAAAACTGAGCAGACAAACAACATTGGCTACACACAACTGCCAGATCTGCTATGTGCAAGTCAACACTCCAGGTAATACAGCCTGAGCTAGTGACCAAAATAAAGTCCAGGCTTTAACTGTAGCTGTCACCGAAGCATTGTCTTTAAAGTGAGATGTTTTGGGTTACAGCTACACATCTTGACAGTCTAATGTCAAATGACACTGATGTACCTGTTGCTGGCCCCTCTAAATTCTAATTGCACTTTCAGTGCCCATCTTCAGACTTCCAAAGACAAGTGATAAAGCAGCCTGGAGTTTAAGACAACTGAAGATAACAGTAAGTGCTGTATTTTTGGATGGAAGTACAGCATTTTTTGAAAGATGCAAACAGTTTCATTATATTAGGTTGTCCTGGTTTTGGACGAT
>VYZS01092094.1:0-28390 GCA_013400695.1 Neodrepanis coruscans | reverse complement strand
CCTATTTAAATGAGTTTCTGTATTCTCAGCAATAGAAACTTAACAGCATGATCTGAATGAAAAAATCTCTTAAGCTCTGGTTCCTGAAAGGCTTCAGGGAATTCACTTGAATAACTATTTGCATAAGAGTTACTCATTACCAGCACAATGGGACTTCCAAGGGTCCCTTACTCTAAAACCAGTCTGAAGAACTCACTGGGAGAGGAATCAAAACTCATCTTTCATAGCACGTTTCAGCATCTTAATAAATTAAAAAGCAACAGGGTTCATGTGAACAGCAATACTCAATGTGTATCAGCCAGGAGCAGTCAGAATTTAACAAGTATTGTGAAATTCTTGTGCAAAGGACACAAAACCTCAGACATCCAGAGCTATGTTTTTCCCTCTGGGGGAGCTGCCTGAAGGAAGGCAGTGAGGGCTTGCAGCTCCACAGATGGCTGGTAGAGGGTCAAGAGAAGTCTCCCCTGTGCAGGATGTCTTTGCCTCTCCCCATGCTGGACCCACTGTCAGGCAGCTGCAGAGCCAGGGACAAGCTGGGGAAAATCAACAGTGACTCAGATACCTCCAGCCTGGGAGAAATCATACTGAGCTTAAATGAATTTCAACTCCCAAAGACAGATGTGGTGCAAGTTAAAACACACAGGGGTGCAGGGCAATGCAGTACATACTTTAGCTTCAAAACCACAAGGCTCCTTTTCCAACATCTTCACACTGTCGTTTCCAGCTTTTCAGAAATACGGGAAAGGAGAGCACTGGCACTTAATAATTTATAGGGGACCTCAAAACTGAAAGTAGGGCAGCTTTCATTTCCCCAGTGCTGAGGGATACGGGATGGCTGTCAGGGGTAAGAAGACACTGTGTGGAAGCAGAGGCCAAACTTTCTGGTGATGCAAAGAGAGCTCCTGGAAAACAGCTTGCCACAGGCTGCTCAAGGCTTTCCACAAAGGAAAATTGTCCTTCTCCCCATCCTCTTCTTTCCTGCTTATTTTGAGTTTGTGGGGAAAGCTGCAAGGGTGAGACAGAAGTTTAAACCACAGCTGAGAAAGAAAATATCAGTCCCACTAGTGTTTTCAGATCTTTACAAAATAAAGGCCAAAAAATGTGCATGAGGGCTGGCTCTAAAAAATCAAGAGCTAGCAAAAGCATGAGCCACACGGTAGCTGGTCTCTCAGAGACAGCAGGAGATGACCAGTGCTGGTGTTTCCAGCTCACTTCCAAAAGCCACTTTGATGTCTCATTGCCTTTGCTGCCCAAAGCAGCTCAGGGAGGAGAGCCATCTGCCCAGGACTATCTGCATTATTTACCAGGGATGTGAGCTGGTGTTATTTTCCATCTCAGTCCCTTCGGACAGTCCCAAGATCACAGTCACAGCTTGAACACCCCTCTTCCCACTGTGGCCTAACTGTGCTGCAGGACACAAGCTGATGCAATGCGCCAAGGTGAGAGCACTACAGGATCTGCCCTGGCTGCTTTTTTGCCCCTGATCCATACTGCCTGGACACAGCATCGATTATATTTTGTGTTGTCTCCCATCCCTTTGCTAACGAGCATTTGGAGGCTAAATTTAAGGCTCTGTGGGGCTCACATATCTGGGGTCAATTTTGCCTCCTCTAAAATCACAGGTAAAACACTCAGAAGACATACATTTCACAGTGGGAAAGTCCCCTCTCTTGAGCTTTCAGTCACTTGCTGAGGGGCTACATATCTGGCTGCTTTCCAGCGCAGGACCAGCTTCCAGTTACGAGCTGCCATTCCCAGCCTGAAGAGCAGCAGCAACAGGCAGAGGTGGTCAGAGCTGAATGAGGCAGAAGGCTGGGTGGTCCGTCAGCCTCTCGAAACTCCATGCCAAAACCACCAAGTTCCTGAGGCTTGTGCAATTCTGGATGTTCGCATTTAAGCCATGGCATGTTGATTTATCAGCACAGGCAGAGACAGGCAGCTTGCTGCTACCTGGAACCTGTGCTGCTCCAGATGAGTGGGTACAAGAGGCAGTCTCACTACATCAAGTGAAGTTCCGGCTATATCCATGCTACTGGAAACAAGATTTGGTTGAACCAGTTGGTTCTCAGCACGGACACTTTTTGTGAGTCCCAGTGCCACTGCTTAGCTAATTTATTGTAGTTTCCTCACCAAAATGATCTTCAAGAATGTCATTCCATCCTCTGCCAGCCAGCACCGAATTTACATCCTTAGCATAGATACATGAGGATTTAAGTAGTTTTCCATACAAAATGTCGGAAAGAGTAGCTAAGATCCCCCATGCATCCTAGGCTTTAAGTTAAGAGCTTTTTCTTGAACAAAACCCCTGTACCTGTACACAAGGCACTGCACAGCTTTGGTAGGTACAGAACATGCACTGCAGGCACACCTATCATACATGTAACACGTACTGATGGAGCAGATTTCTTGGACTATAAAGCAGGGGAAGGAGAGGGAGTGTCAATAAAAAACAACGATTTGCCTTTCTGCTTTCTCAGCAGAATGGAAAGGGCCAAACTCTCTTAACTCCTTGCTCAGATAAGCTGTTATTATTCATGGGAGCAAATCTGTTTATAACAACACACTCATCTGAGTTCAGGTCATGGAGCTGGGCTCCAAATCCCTGTAACAAAGCCTTCATAGCAATCTCGAGTTTGCTCCCCGAGCTCTAAGTAAGCACCATTATGAAATGGCTTTGTGCTGTGTAAACACCATGGAAAGGAGTGGCCAGGCTGAGAGCTGAGCTGTGGAGACAAACTAGAAAACTCAGGCAAGTGTCAGTGTATAGAGAGCTTTTTTCCCAAAGTGAGCTCTGCAAGCAAGAATGAGGATGGATTTTCACTGTGTCCACACTTTCAACATCCCGACCTTTCCTTTCCAAATATGATCTGCTATTCAGATTCTGATGCAGCAGACTGGCCCCTGTGTGTCATGCTGACACACAAGCCTGGGCCTCAAGTCATTGCAGTAGCTTAGCCTAGGTTGTTCCAGTTTTTTGTTCTGTTTGAAATGGGATGTCAGTCTCCAGTTGCCAGACAGCATGCTTGGTTCGTACTTGGAAAGTTGGTGCTTTTACAGCCAGACTTGACAGTGGAGCTCAGGGAACTAACTGAAAGGTCCAAGTGTGCCATTTTGCACAGACCCCTTTCTTTTGTTTTCCTAAGAATTTAATAAAAAGAGAGAGAGTGCCTAAAAACTGGTACTAATAGGTTGATGTCCTTTGGGGAACCTGATAAAATGTGCATGTCAGGAAACAGTAGACTGATAGGATGTCCCCAGCAGGCAGACAAGCCAGCCTCTTGCTTTTTAATTGTGCATGGCATGATCTGAGTTCATAGGCACGATAGCAAATTGTGCTTTCACTGAAAAATCTTCAAAAGTGAGCCAAGAAGAATCTCTGGGCAGCAGAAAAAGGCACATAAAAGTAAACTGATCAGTTTAGATAACATGTCACATTCTTAGTCAAGTAGACATGGTTTGACACAGCTGGAATCCACAGGCATACAAACTCTGAGAATCCAGCAAAAGTCTCTCATATCCTTTTTCAGGAACGTTGCCGACTGGCGAAAAACATGCACAGGAAATCAACTGAGGGTGGGGAGAGGGAGATCATGTAACAAGTCTTCTGTCCTGGCTTTCTGATGTTGGCCACGCTGGCTAGTAGTGGTGCTGGTAGGCAGCTGCTGGGGTTGTGCCGTTCTCTATGTGTTTCAGATGACAGGAGTGACAAAGCAAATGTTCATCTAGTGGGTAACAGCGATGCCCGTCTTCGTCGTTCAGTTCCATCCCACAGTCCTGCAAAGAGAGGCCGTGCAAATTATTAGAGCCTGTGTTCGTCTTCCAGTGTCAGCTGGGTCTGGCTCCCAGGAAAGTGATTTTGTGACAAGGACAGGAGACACCCAGCCAACAGCTCCATCCTAGTAAGTCCAACATGTGCCACGAGAAGGAAAACATCTGAAATTTTGATGGGCAGCCTTGTACAAATTTGTCTTAAGCAGCTTTATTAAATAAGCTTTGTCCTGTGGCAAGGTGCAACTCTATGTATTTTAAATGTGCTCATGTCTCCTTACACTCTCAGGTAGGATTCACGTCTTCACATTACATCATACTGATGTGAAATCAGCCTCTTTTCACTCCATTATGAGCTCAGTGAGGGAAGACAACTATTTGTTTTAATTCACATCGTAGAAGTACGGAGGCTTTCTGGGAAGCCCTTTCATGAAGATCAAATAGTGTTTAAGAGCTGGCATCTCCTGGAATTTTTTTTTTTGTGTAGCTATATCCTTTCTCCAGTCCCAATGACGCATTCATTTCCCATGAGAGTGAAGGTAACTTACACCCCACAGGATCAGTCAACACCTTAGCATTTTTTAACCATCTCACTTGGAAATCAGATATACTAATGTGATCTGGAGCTCAAGGCTTCTGAAAGGCAGAAATGAACTCTACTAAGTCACCATGCTTTCTTCATTAACAAACAGACTGCCACGTTTAAAAGGCAATAATTAATTTGTTGCTCATAACGTTATGTATAGCAAACGGAATTGCAGCTGAAACACACTGCTGCAAAAACTTTTGTGCTTGAACTGGAAATTTTTAGGCCACTAACAGAAAGAGTAGCACAACACAAGGTTTGAATTACTCATCTACTGCCACTGGAAAGCAGGATATCTATTTCTATCTTAAAAATAATAGTACCTATCACCATTAAGTGCTCACTCCCTAAGAAAGCTGCTGACCTACCTCACAGTGGTAACACTCCACATGGTAATCTTTGTCCATGGACACAACCCGAATGGTCTCATCAGACCCCTGTAAGCATTCAAGCAAAATAGAAATGACAAAGGATTACAGCAGGATCAGACACATGCACTCTGTAGATTGCTTCCTGCAACAAAATGAATGTTGAGGAAATGCATTTGGGCAGCTGGTTGGAGACCACAAATAAATCCTGCTACTTGCAGCTATTTTTACAGTAGTATTTCAGCATCAACTGACTGCAGATATCCTCTAAATTACAACACCAGAAAGGTAAAATTCTCTGTTTAACAGTAAGATCTATCTCAAATCATGCATTAACAATCTGGTAATTTCAATAGATCACATTTCTCAGCATTTCAAATTAGTTTTGCTCAAGATTCATCTCCTCCAAGTAGTAAAATGAGTTAGTCCCAGAGGGGTCACAGAGAGGTCATTCATGAGTGCCACCAGCATTTATTAACATGAAGAAAAATTATCCCAAACATAAAACTAGCAGCAGCATAATCCTGCAGGAGATTAAAAAAGCAGCCTGGCCCAGGAAGAACAAGCTTCATTATTGAGCAGAAGAAGGGTCACATCTCAAGAACAGTGTATGAGTTTAGGTCAAAAGGTTGCACTCCAGAGGAAGAGACCATCTCTCCTCATCCACAAACGCATTTGCCTTCACACAGGGTCAAGTGTGAAAGAGAGCAAGACCTGAGACATGATGCTCCCTTCCCTAGGGGATATGGAGTAAAAGGCTCTTACCTCTGAGGGCAGAATGGGAAGTCCACAAGCTGCACACTTCGGAGCTAAAACCCTGGAAGAGCAATGAGAAATTGAAGCCAAGTTACAGACCAACATAAAAAGAGAGGCCTGTATGTTCTCGATGATAAGATGAAAAGCTACGGCAGTAAATAACTTATCCACAGGAAAGCTTTGCAATCTGAGATCATAAATTCATTTTAGCATTGATTTTAAGCAATACTTGGAACACCTTGCTCAATCAAGCAAGAGAGATATAACATTTTACACTTTGTGCCAGAAAAAATACAAAATCCCCTGTAAAATTCTTGGCTGCTACTAAGAGATTTGGAAAAGAGAACGAGGAGAAGCTGAGCAGGATCATCCCCAGAAAAACACAGGAAAAGAAGTGGCAACCTCGGGGCAGGAAACCTCAGAGAAAATACTGTGCGAGCGTACAGTTTCTTAAGGCCTTACAACACAATAATTAATTACATTAAATTGCAAGTAAATATGCATAATTTCATAAAAATGATGGTATGAAGAGGCACTAATCTTGGCAACAAGATTATAACAACTCTAAACTTGGCACAACATAGAAGAGTTCCAAGGGCTGCCTGAGTGATACTTAATACTCCCCCTGCTCAGAAAACAGAGCAAGGAGCAAAGCAAGCCAGAAGGACACTCAAAATGTATGCAGCTCTAGAATCATGACTACCAGCTAAGAGCACAGCCATTTTATTTTACTGTCTAAATAACAAGTTATTTTTAAAGTGGATTTATCAGTTGTTTAATTTAGTTTTGCTTTGCTTTACATGTGATTATTTAAAAGTCAAGCTCAGCCCTTGAACTACTCAAAAAGTTACACTGATTGCCACAGGCTTACTTTAAAGAGGACTAATTTCGTACATCACGGAACACTTCATGAGTACTGTTTCTCACTCTTTCTGTTTTACAGAAGGGGCAACTAAAGCTCAGGGGTTATGTGAATTCCTCAGACTTACATAGACGTCGATGGCAGGACAAGAGGAGAGATAGGGAATTTCTAGGGCCTAGCCCCATTCTCAAACTTCTAGCTTCTAACTCTGTTCCTATTTTACGAACCCACAGTTCCTAACTAGCTGAAAAGCTAAATTAGAGGCTTGTTGATTGGAATTTCTCTGCTGTTTATTTTGTCCTTACTTGTGGTAATCTCTGACACAGTAGATTTTGTTTTCAGAGTCTACAGTGAATGGCACCCCATCCAGACACTCGTTGCAGACCACGCATCGGAAGCAGCCTGGATGATATGATTTCCCTAGAGCCTGCAGGATCTGCAACAAACCAAGAGAGAGGAAAAAACGACATGAACAGCCAATAATGGCAAAAATAACAAACATACAACTTTACACCACACAATACTGCATATTCATCAGTAGGACTCTTTTTTTTTCTCCACCTCTTCTGAAAAATCAGTTAACAAGAATGAAAGGGCAGCTGGAATCAATATATAGCACCTGATTCCAGAGAAAATAATAATTAACATGAGTAAGAAAACAATTTAGTGACTCAGTAAAGAAATTTAGCATGGCAAAGGATAGAAGTGACAGAATTTAAAGGAAAGAAAATAATTTCTGAAGCCAACAAGTAGGGAGTACTTAGCAGGATCACAAGGCAAGATTTACCAGCCTGACAGAGGAAATACTTCTTTATATTCTCCATGAGAGGCTAAAACAAATACTATTACTAGGTTTTCATAATTCCTTAGATATTGCACAGCTTTGCACTCACTAGCCTGGTTTGCTAATTAGCATGGACTGTGGAAAAACTGTGTTCCATTCAACAGCTGCAATTCACCTTTGGGGGTAGCAATTACTACCTGGAATACCATGGTCCATCAGCAGAGGGCTCAGTCTTCTGAGTATAAAATACCTTTTCCAATTTTAATGCTTTCCAGTGTAAGCAGGAAAAAAAGAAGGTAATTAATGATAAGCATCAGAAAATCTTGGGAGGCGTGCTGTGAACCACAAGTTCCTAATTTCTTTTTCTCAGATGTATTCTTACACCACCAGCAACACCACCTCTGAACAACCTATAACTGAATGCTGGCCAGTGCTGGCTAAAGGCTAGCTGACCTCCTGAACTGTTACCCACTCCATGCACATCTGGAATGGACGGTACCTGCCTAATCCTGTTTCAGCAGGATGTCCACACATTGAGGAGGAGTTTGCAAGGACTTAGGTAGATCTCAGCTGAGGTCTGGATCTGGTCAAACCTGTTTCTCAGAGTATCAGCACACACAGAAAATGACAGAAAAGTGGCTTCATCGTGAAGGATGGAAAAGACAGGCTGAGAGAGCTGCACTGATGCCCCACAGCAAGGGAGCACTGCAGAGCCACGGATGGCATTGCTGTGCAGGAACCAACAACAGGATTTCAAGTACACTGTCTGGGGAAGTCTGAAAGGGGATGAAAGAGTTCAAGGCTCTGCTTTTCAACACACACTGAAAACAGGCGGAGCAGTCTCTGCACCGTGCACAGCAGGATGCCAGCTTCACTTCCTTGAAAAAATCAACAAAAGGCTTAGTGGATTTTCTTTCTGCTACCAATCTCACACTAGGCAGGCTACCACATGATGACAGTACTGGATACAAATATATTTTGGTCTTGATACAGTCTTCTAAAAAGTTGTGGGAGTTTTTTCTCCTAAAGCAATTATCACTTACCATGTCCATTATCAAATGACCACAAATGAAACACCTGTCAGCTGACTGCTGGAAGCCAGAATACTGCAAGGACAAAAAAGAATTAGCTTAAAATGTCACAAGGCCAGTCAAGCATAAACAACAGTGTATTGTAGGGGGTTATTTCCATATTTGTTATTGGTCCTTTTTCTGTGCTCCTTACACAAGCTGAACTTCCCAATGCTTTTTTCATTCTATGAAGGTGTGGATAGGTCCCCAGAGGACATTCTATAAAGACATCAGAATGCCCATGCTCAGAAGGAGTATGAGTTCCTGTAACTTCCAAGTTTGAAATTTAAGTTTATTAAGTATAAAAGTAGACATCGTAAATGCATATGCAAATAAGGCATTTACTAATAAGTCTTACTACATTCTTATTTCACCCTGTAAACCTACAATCCAGAATTTGTTTGTGTTTATCACATATTCCTATCACAATATCTGCATATATAGGCTTGGAAAGCCAAATTCTTCCTTTGATTACACCATTATAGTTCTATTGAAGCTTCTCTGCAGTCAGTGGTATTGACCCAGCTCCCTGTTAGGATAATAATCAAGTTTGGCCCAGAGAAACTTTTTTTGCTGCTATTGCTGAGCTCTATTGGAAAGGAACTGTCTGTCATGCCCATAACATGGACCTCAGGCACAGCACATCATCTGTCTGAATGGTGAAAATGCAAACTTAAAAAATGAAATATTTTGGATGCATTTAATCAATCTTTCCATTTTCAGCTTGTATAGAATATACTGACAAGAGCAAAGATAAATTCACCTGTCTCTGACAGAAGGCACTAGACCAATAAGTAGGCAAAACCAACTTTTTCAAGTCTTAGTGAATGCTTAATTTATCAGGACTCAGAGGTAGAAGGGTATATGGCTTTTTATCTCCATCAGCCACTGACAGGACTGTGGGTTTGCTTCATGCTCATTTACATCACACAAAATCCATTGAGGGCAACAGAAGGATACCCATTAAGTTGCCCAAGAAAACCCAGTCTGCTGAAAAGAGAAATCCACTCATTTGTTCTTCTGTAGCCATTTATCTCACTCCTGCCTCCACAGTATAGCCACGGAGATGTGCTTTGAAGGAGCCATCACAACATACTATGGCTTCAGCTAGAGGCTCTGTGACACAAAGCCATAGCTTCTCACTTCTCACAGGCACCCCGTGTGGGCAGCCACCATGGCTGAGACTGACTCTGGGTAAATGTTGCAGCAGAATGGCCAGGCAGGATGCTGGACTAGAACTATGTGAAACACAGGCAAATGAGATGTGTCATTACAAGGGTCAACCGGGTGCTTACCAGGAAATCTTCTTCACAGAACACCTTGCCATTGACAAAATAAAAGGCTTTTCCTCTCAGCTTTCGACCTAAGGAAAAAAAACACAGAGATGAAAGAAAGATCAGCAAACCGTGACTGCTGAGAAGCAAACAACAAAGAAAACATCCAAGGATAGCCACCACACAGCTGGGGAAGAGTACTCAACCCCCAGCACAGGTCTTCCCAGTCTCCAGTCCCTATCTCTTTTTCCACTGGTGATCACTGATGAATGCCAGTTGCTTGATCCAGACAACAGTCCCACCTCTGGGTAGGAAGTGGTAGACCTCTGGGTAGGAAGTGGTAGGTTTGCAAGCCTGGACCACCTCCTGGCAGATTACCACATGCATTTTAACTCTGGGAACAGTGAGTGAGGATACTCTGACTCACACTGGAAAACATCCCAGGAGAGAAGCAAGGAGCACAGAAGAAAAGGCATGCAGAGAGTGATCCATACTTCAGTTAATTCCTCAAAATGTCACAACCTTGCTGTTTCACTATGAGGTATCTTCAACCAGCAGCTGCCAGATAAAGCACTGCAACACCCTACACCTGCTCTGCTCCCAGCTGAGTGCAACACCAGAGCACTCAACAGGCTTCTCTGCTCCCTACCAGCACATTTGTTTCTGCAGCTGGCAACAGAAAGTTTTGAAACTATAAAAAAAATTGGTTTTTTTAATATCAGAATGTCGTAACAGAGACAAGAGGACAAAATTTTTCCAAGAAAGAACTCTACATATGGAGAAGATTTGTGTTTACTGCAGCTTTTGAGTCTATGCCTCACATTTAGTGTCTGTTTTCAGTTCCACATAACTATGGCAATGTATGCTCATGCTACCACCACTTCTTCTAAATGCCCTGCTTTCTTCTAAGAGAAAGGGCTAAGTTTTGTTTGCTTATAAAAAGCTGTTCCTACCTCACTGAAGCCTGGTTTCCCTGCTCAGCCCAGGGTTTGAAGTGCAGCTTAGCCCTGGAACAGTTCTGCACTGGAGCCACACGTTGTGTGCCTGGAGACAGTGCCCAGGGCAGGGGGAGCCCCATGCCTGGGCACAGCCAGAGCAGGACCTGCTGTAGGCTGGTTTTGGGCACCTACTGGAACATTGTGGCCCAGAAACCCCCTACTTAATAAGCTGCACATTGCCACTATCAATTAAAAAGTGATCATTGGCTGCTGGGTGTATAAATGTGGACAACACATGGGACTGGTCTGGGGGCCACACCTTGATACTCTATGGCACATGCCCCCATCTGGCAGCCTTCTGCAAATAACTATGCTGGCTGCAAAGTGTTAAGAAAAGGAGGAAGCCAAGTAAAACCATTTCAATGAACTACAAACTTTATTGTCTCCTGCATACGCCAGAGGGCACTCTTGGGGTTGGGAAACAATTTGGAAACAGGGATGCTCAGGCGAAGCTCTAAATTTTTGCCAGTGAATTGAGCCAGACCAACGTTTCACCGAAGCAGCCCTTAGTGCCCTGTGCAGGTTTCAGCCAGCGAGGCAGGTGGAGGAGGAGGCAGCGCGTTTCTCCAGGAACAAGCCCTGGTTTGCACGTGCAAGAGCTTCGTGGTTAAACTCTAGGCACTGCTCAGCCCTGTATTTACTGGACGACGTAGGAGCCAAAAGCACAGGGTCCCAACACACTCATTGTTCCCCCTTCTCTTCCAGTCCCTGCTGGGGACTACCACACAACTTGGAGGTCAGAGATGATCCAGCCAATCCTTGCACCAATGCAAACATCAGAGTACATGGAAGAAAATCCAACAAAACTCAAAGCATCCCACTCTCATTTTTTTAACTCACCCTGATGTCACCAAGATTGCTGACATCAAAACAGGACCCAGAGCCCAAAACAGAAAATATCTAATATTGGACATGTTATCTTTGTGGCTCATACCCCAGGGTGTGTATTTGCATGATAACCCCTCCTCTGAGCCTGCCTGTCCACAGGTAAGCCTGGCATGCTCACCAGCAGTTGCAGAGTCCATTTCTGAGGAGGGAAGGGAGAGGCATGAGGATACCTGAGATTTGCAGCACCCTTGTCAAGAGCATCCTAAGTAAGCTAAAAACAAGTCTAATGCAGCAATAAGTACTCCTGAAAACCTCCCGCTGATTTAAATAAAGCACTGGGATTTAGCACTCCTAAAAATGAAAAAAACAAACAAAAACACTTAACTTGGATTTTAAATTCTGCAGTAGTGCGGGCTCCAGTTTAGTGCAATGGGAGGTGCCCAAGTGATTTTCCACCTGTATGCAATGTCTCTCCTTAAAGACAGGCTGACAGTGGCGAGGAAAAAAATACACATGGGGCCACGGAATGAAGAAACACTTCTTTGGAAAAAGGCCCTGGCCGGTGCATGAGCAGCAGCCATTCCAGCAGAAGGGATGAGGTTTGGATCGCTGCCACAACGTCATTCTTCCACAGAGTCAAAAAAAGCATTTAGCAGCCATTCTGCACCCAGTGTATTTTTAACCCTGTGACATTAGCAGGTTAAGATTGATGGCAACAGACCTGCAGAGTAGGTGCCATTGCCAGCGTGCTGTGTCTGGGCTTCTGCTGCAAGCTCATTCAGCAGGATAAACCCCTTAACAAAGGATTTGTAAGTTGGCTGTTGGTATTACTTATGTGTGTCCATGCAGAAGAGCTGCTGATACCAAGAGCACTTTGAGGGAGGGCAGAGATGATTTAGTTACTTCTTTGCGGGAAGAGGTGGGCATTTAAAAAAGATGGACTTCTCCCAGTGTCTCTTTGAGGTGAGGAAGCAACTCCTCATCATACAATTGGAAAAGCAGGAAAAGCTCACTTCCACAGGCTGTGCTAGGGACTGTCCTGGTGGAGCTGGGAAATGCACATTCTGGCTGCAGTCACACAGTGCAGTAAAAGAAACAGCACTGGGACTACCCCACAGCACAGAGCAGGGTGGCAGTGGCTTCTGTCCCTGTGCTGAGTTCCCTGCCATGGGAAAGTGCCTTAAAATAAACAAGTCCATATAAAAAGCAATACTTTTGACTGTGCCTGCAGAGGCTGACACAGGTTTCACTCGAGCAGAGACACTGTTGCATTTTCACCAAAAGGAAGAATTGAGAAATTATAAAGTTGAAAATGATAAACCAAGGAATATTTACATGGCTTGCTGCCTTCAGGATCAATTGCTCTACTATGTCTTATGCTGCTGGTTCCTTACTGTACTTCACTTTCACTTCACCCTGAATTTAGCAAATCTCACACCTGAAAAAAAATTGGACAACTAAAATTCTTTTGCATTTCAACTTTACTGTCTTCACTTGTTACAAGATGTCTTGTTCATCTCTCTAACATGGAGTTTGAGCCCTGAGCTTCTATGTACTGCTCATCCCTAACACACCTTTCTAATGTGTTTTGCTGTGGAACCTTTAGGATGACCTCGATGTCATTTTATCACCAATTTTAAAATATTTCAAGCTTAGTCACTAGTACCTTTGTGCTAAAATAAACACACTTTACTTAGCAGCCAATAACAGGCACTTCCAGGACGCTGGTGCTTTTGTCCACCATTTTCTCATATGACAGCTCTAGCCTTTTGAAGTTCATACAGAGAGGGGAATTTCAGGGACTTGCAATAGCCCAAGGAAGATCCTGGGAGATGCACCATTTCCTTCCTGGGGAGTTGGACTCGATTTTCTCTTTAGAAGTTCATTTTTAATTATTTACTAAAAGGACAGTGGGGGCACAAACCCATGCTCAAAGGCAAGAGATAATACAATGATACAGGGCCACTTATGGATCCCAAGGCTCTATGTGGGTGCAAGACCAGGACCCTGCATTCTGGGGAGGTAGTGTTGACCTCACTTATCACTTGTCTGAGCACCATGGAGCTTCCCACAGTATCTGCACAGCAGATAGGCAAGAATCATTGCTGACTGGCAGTTGCCCCCAGGTCCCTTCCATGCTGACAGCCCTGGGCCTCTCTCATTACAAAAATAATCCCTTTTTAGAGTACCACAGAAATTTAAGATACATTTGGACATGTGATTACTGATTGAAAGAAGCTCCTCCTCTGTCCTGGGTGGCTCTGGCTCAAGCTGCAGTCCTTCCCCCAGTTTTCATTCTCCCCATGTACATCTGCAAGGATATTTGGATTAAAGAACCTACTCTGGTCCATGCACACCCAGAAGGCATTAAAACAGGTGCAGGCAGAGCTCAAAGGCCTTGGCTCTTCCCTACTATTCCAAAGTCCCTGGTGCCCACAGGACATGAGACCCGCCTGTCCCAGGCCATCCATGAGTGTTTTTGGAGCCCTCTGTGGACAGTTTGCTGACGGGCAGTGTGGTGTTGTACTTTGTGCAGCAGACTAGGTCAAGCCTAAGAGAGCTCTACTTAATTTCTACTATCTATCCTTTTTCTGTTGGCCACCACTGAAGCTGGATGCAGCACTGAGGCTGACACAGAAGCATCAATATTTCCAACCTGCTCTTGAACTGGGCCTGCACAAAATGGTCACTTAAATGCACATCCTTCAAATCAGGTAAACTCAGACTATGATCAACCAGCAGACATCCCAGGACAGACCAATGTCTTGGTGAAAACATGGGCAGAAGAATAGGACATCTCTGAGAAGAAACTATGCTAGGACACAGTAGCTCTATTACCATATAAGATGTTCAGTCTGTCTCTCAACTACACCAGCTGTATGGTAAGAGTGCAAAAAATACCCTCTGTGCTCTTACTATACATTTGAGGATGTGAAAAAAACCCAAACCCCAAAACCCCAAAACTGAAAAAAAGATCTGATGCCTGAAAGCCAAAACATGCTCTGGCACACACAAGAAAGGTCAGCTGCCACTAACAGCAATGCAACCACAGGTGAGCAGAAATGGATCTCCAGAGGGAAACACTGTAAAACTGCAGCACACCACACAACTGAGCAACACCTCTCCTTTGCTGATGGCAAACTGTTGCAAGAAGATATTTGAGAGCTCTTCTTTTTAGAGAAAACCCCTAGAAGCTTCAAAATTCAGAGGTAAGATACAGTCAAGGCATCCCAGATCAAGGCAGCACTATGATCCAGGAAGTCTCTGATGAGTAATCAGTTTTTACCCCAGTGCTCTGCCACTCTACATCACACCAGGGACTGCTGCTGCCCCTTTGCACTAAATGCACCAAAACTAGGTGGCCATCAGAGCTGGCCTCCCACCCTGTCACTCAGTGACTGCCATTGAAGTCCACAGAGCCCCAGAGGAGGAATGAGGGGGAGGCAATCTCTGTGACCTCAGTGAATGTAACTGTGCACTGAAACTACATGACAGAGCAACTTTTAGATTTCTCTAGGTATGGAAGGGGCCTCAGTGCTTACTGAGACACTACTCCAAAAATTACTCCCAGGTCCCCTCAAAATACAGCAAGAAACCCCCTAAAATCTTACAGCAAAACTAATCCAATTCCTGTTCTTAACAGAAAACAGTACTTCTAAGATGACATTATAAAATAAAAAGACCAGAAAGACTGGAAATTTATTCCACTAAAGGTCTCAACCCTCTTTGTCATATTGTCCTAATGATTTTAGACTTTTAGCCAGCACTAAAACACATGCAATTGAGTGAAACCACTAGCATATTGATAAATCTGCATATCGACTGCATCTCCTTGTGCAAGCTGAACACTTGCACCTTTCCATCAAGGATATCTACAGAGGACACCTGAACCACTCCCAAGTCCCTTCAGCTCAGACTCCAAATCACTACTACCCTGAAATCTGGCCAGGAGAGAAACAAGTACTGTCACCCTACTATAAAACCTGCCCTGCTTGTCTCATCTACAGCAGGCACTTGTAAACAACAGGATTTCTCACCAGTGAGCTGAGAGATTCAAGACAGAAAGTCAGCAATAGAGTAGCAGCAATTTAGACCAGAGCAGAAACATGCACTGATGAATTCCCTGTCTCCCAAACTGTAAATCCAGGCACAGCTGAATCTTTTCTGACATTATTTCTGCTAAAAAAAAAGTCACATTGTTTACTATGAGGACTCTGGCATGATAATTTTATTGTAGGGTGTCTGGCAAGGCTTTGCACTCTCCACTTTAGAGATCTGCACATTTTTCAAGAGTGACGATTGATGTAGTGGGTTTATATCCAATTATAGGCAGCAAATCCTGTCTCCACTGGAAGAAATGGCAGTTTCTGCATCTGAAGATAACCACACACATACATGTGCCACAGGGAAATTCACTTGGCAAGGCAGGCTGGCTATCCTGCTGTCTGGGATTAAGTCACGTGCAGAAAAAGGTGACTTTCTACTTAGCAGTGCCAATAAAAACGAGGGCCTTGTTGTTCCAGGAGTTACATACCAATACAGGACATGCTTTTTCAAAATAATTAGCCCAAAGACACTAAGAGCTGCATTGCTCTAAGTAGCCATGCTTTCTAATCACTGCAGCAAGACTAATTAGCCCAAGCAGAGGGCTATGCTTGCAGATAATACTGCTTCAAAAGCTTAGCTACTTAGTTTATTAAATGACCCTTGATACCTCTAAACACAACTATGTTGTGAAATAGTAAATAAAAAATAAATATACCCAGAAGGGTGGCCAAGAGGCAGGCAGCTCATGTTATTTCAAGCTCTGGAACAGCAGCCTGTTACTTCTCCACAGATATCAACATTAATCTGAGCTTGTAAAAAATAAAAGAAAAAGAAAGTAATGCAGTGAAGTTTACACATTAAAGGTCAGATTCTATAGTCTGGCAAATGCGCAAGGTTTTCAGCTATTTGCAGAAAAGAGCCAAAATCTTCTCCTCACTTTGGCCCTTGTGTTGTACGTAGCTCAGCATCAAACTTCACATCACCTTGCAATCAGTTCTTTCTTTCTGATTTCCTTCCTTGCCTTCTGATTTCCTTCACAGCCATCTCTGACACTTCCCTTGCACTTTTTTAGCTTTCAGATTGCCTCTGAGGACCAAGTGCCTCAAGTACAAGTACTTCATGCTCTAAATTACACTGCTAGGAGAGTTAAAACATCTGTTTTTCAGACAAACCTGTGGTAATCAGATAAAAGCCTAGTTGAATCCTAGAGAAAATACTAAAACACCCCAGTAGGTTACAGTGATACTGTCTAGTTAAATGTATATAATTTATATGGTCTTCTTTATTTACTACCTAAATAGTAAATATGAACATCTCTGTCTTTCATGTTCTGAGGAGGTATAAAGTAACGATTCAACTTAAATGGTTAACGTGTTACAAACCATTTGACAGCTACAACTGTTTCTCCAACAAGCTGAAACACCCCCCCGCAAAAACTCAAGACGGAAACAAACACCTTGAGCTTGCAGGAAACAGCTGTGTGGGTTTCGAGGCCTTTTTTTTTTTAACCTACTTTCATGGCCCTCCTGTAAAGCGAGTATCATTTATTACTAATCCTGCAGAAAGAGCCTGAAGTTTTTTTCCTCTCCCTCTCTGCAAAAGGCTGCCTTGTTTGTGCTTCTGCCCTGTAACAAACAAGAAGATAAATGGGATATTTATGCCAAAGTAATAATTCTAAATCTGTTGTTTTGACCTCTAAGCCAAATTTTCTTCATTACATGCCATTGGCTCAGATAAAACAGAACATTTTTCCTTGCCAACTGAACCCTGTAACATGTGCACAGCTCTGTTCAACAAACTGCTCTATCATTTATCTCTGAACGTACGTGTACTGGGAAACAGAGGGTGGGAGAAATTTGGCACTATGAGTTACCACCCCCCTCACAACCCCTTGCTTCTTAGACCCTCTTAATTTTCTCTGTCAGGGAAACCAATGCACATTTGGACACAAATCCAACTATGAGCAAAATCAGAAATCCTCGCTGAAATGAAAACAGCAGGACAGTTGTTATAAATATCTGGATGACAATATGCTTTACCTTAATAGGTAATTTTGTATATTTTATTTATTGGAATAGAGGATAGTCAGTGTTTCATCAGAGCAGGCATTTTAGGATTGAAATCATGAGCAACCTTGAGTTCTCAAAGTCAAGTTTGTTCTGGGTGGTGTCCAAGATGAACTCCACTTGACCTTAAAAGCACTACTTACTTTTCAGCTAGAAACCAGCATTTCCACTAGACAGACAACACTGTCCAAACAAGTATTTATTTTTCTGGCAGATAAAATGGTCTCATCACATTCACTGCAGTGACACAGATGACAGGAAGCCTGTGGAGAGGCATAAGCTCTCTCTGGGTGAATGACAGAGCTGTGTGCCCTTTATGCCCATAGCAGCTCATGGTCTGTGGGACTGGGAAATTACTTCAGTCTGCAAAAGGGGGGATTCCTCTTGGGTACACTTCCTCCCTGAGCACAGCGTAGGACAGCATGTACCACCCCACAGGCATCACCAGTCAAGTAGCTGCAATGCAAAGAGGCTTGATGACTCAGAACCTCAGCCCAGCACAAGCCAGACAGCAGAGCCCTGGAGCAAGTGAATGAGGAAAACACCACCACTATGGGGGCCTCCCTCTGGCACCACTCTTCTTGGAGTGCTGGCCATACCACACCACTACATACCCTCCTCTCCATCCATCCATGCCCTCCTGCCAGCTGCTGCTGCCTCCAGTTTCCACTTTAGTCCAGCAACTGCCACAATGGGAAGGACTTGAGCCTTCATGACTGACTACTCTCCTGCATGTAACAAGCCGAATTAGGGTCTTACTTATACTCCCATGACTTGCATTCCCTTTGTTAATTTTGTATCAGAGAGTGAAATTTTCTACTCAGAGTAATACTATTATTGCTCCTGATCCCCCTTTCTTTTTTCCTCTTCCCACCATTTTCCTTAATTTTTCCTTTATTTTTTAATTTTACTTTCCATTTGAAACCCTTTGCCCCAGCACATCTACTCAGCACATTTCTCAATTACCACCCGAGTAAGAGAGAAAATGGGCTTCACTTTGATAAACCTTAGTTTCTTTCCACCTTTCTAAGTCTCACCTGACATCCACACGTTTTGTCTTGCATTGGAAACCTCTGGAAAGGGTTGACTTTTAGAATAAGTAGCAAATAGCTCTTCTTTCAACCCTCACCAACCCACCTCATTAGAAATGGGACTAAGCTAATTTTTAACCAAACACAGACAAACATAAACAGAAGTAACTATGGATACACCTCTGCAATCACAAGTACCTTTCTAGCACTGGCCTCCAAATAGATCATAAAATTCATTGCTAAAGGAGGATTGAAAGTGTTTCTACAGCACCAGTTGCACAGTAGTTATTTTAAAAATTTAAGACAGCTCGAACCTGCTGCTGGATTGTTTTTAACAGGAGCTTTGGGTGCAAGGGCAGTTCAAAGGCTGCCTGACAATAGAGGGCAAGAGGTCCCTGAAGCAAAGCCTTGGTTGCAGCCAGGAATCCTCTCCATGGGCAAAATTAATGAATTAATTTTTAATTAATTTATAAGAGAGGACAGAAAAGTGAACAGCTGCCTTCTGAGTCTTCAGGAAACTGCCGCTACATGCAGAGACCACTTTTTCTTCTCAATTTTCCCACTTCCTGTCAGATGATGGTGAAGTACTCTACTGAAAACATAGGTGAGCCAGGGAACTGGTGTCAGACAGCTGGGAAATGAGCAGAGTTCAAGGTTCAGCTATTATTGAAAAGCATACACATCTTTCTATATTTATTCTCATGTTACGGCTCCAAATAAAACACATGCAGTCCTGATGAGTTTATAACTCTAAATACAACACAAGAGAAAAAACCCTAAGCCTCCTGTGGGAATATCAAACTCATATACACAGAAACAGCAGAAGATTATTTTTTTTCTGCCATTACATATACAGCCATATTTTTAAAAATATGCTACTAGCACTGGAGTTAAACATAAGAAAATAGAAGAAACATTGTCTTACAAATACAGCCAAGATTTCAAATGAAATGGCCTGTTCATCACTCCAGCTCCACCATGGACCTCCTCAAGAAACCACTTAGGAGGATCCATACATTGCAACATGCTGTATGCTCCAGCAAGCTTCAGATGTGGGTCTGACGAGTGGCAGGGAGCTCAGCAGGGCCAGCTGAACTATTTACTCTGTTTCTTGGGTAGATTTCACAGGTCTCATCATCACTGCTTCCAGCCTGATACTTCTGCACAATAACCAGTTCCACTTGTCTTCCCTGGGGTCCTCAGACTGAAAGGCCAGAACAGCTGCAAAGTCTGATGTGACAAAAAACCTCTACATGCTGGCTAAGGCATATCCACTGCCACTTTGAAAAATATACTTAGGTAAGTAACAAAAAAGTGGCTATAACCAAGATGCAGAGGAATGAAAACAACCATTCCCCATGCCAGAAGGCAGAAGCCTGGCACAATCCAGAATATCTTTTCTGCATACCTTGCAGCAATCCACTCAAAAACAAACAGCAACCACCACCACCAAAACATACAGCTGTGGCAGACTCCAGCTGTCAGACAATTCAATAACCACCTTCTTTTCTTCCCCTACTTTACAGCAGGAAAATGTTAAGCCCAAAGAGTCAGCTCCAGGGCCTGGCACCAGTGGCAGGCCAGGCAGGGGGTACTCACTGCAGGCTCCGCAGGTGAAGCAGCTGTCGTGGTAGAGGTTGCCCATGGCCTGGCAAGCCTGGTTTGCTCCATACACCCCCTTGCTGCACTTCACACAGGTCCCTGGAAGAGAGACAGAGGGAAACAGAGATCAGAAGAGGGACTCTTGGGGCAGTCTGGGGTCACTGGTTGGGTGACAAGACATGTAGTTCATCATGGTGGCTTGATAGCTTAGGAACATGTGGTTCTTTGAAGTCACAAGACGCAGGTTAACAGATGCACTGTTAACAGTCATCACCATGGTCATCAATCCTCCATGGTGAAAGACCCTTGAAAAAAATAAACTGCACAAGAACAGCCCTGTCTAGTTATAGCAACATCTCCTTCCTTCTCCCATCTTTCCCTACAACTTTTAGATACATCTAAACCCGCTTAAGGACCCTCACAAAAGCCAAGGTATTAGTACATGGTGCTCAGAGCTGTTCAAAGACCAAGAGTTTCTGCTACTTTCTGTGTAAGATGAGCTTGTTGATTGCAACTGATGTGAGGAAAAGTACACCTCTTCACCTAGCTCCTTCAAATCAGCGATTTCAGCTCCTGGTCGTTGTCTGCTGAAAGCCCTGAGGATTTCCCATCAAAACAGAGTTGGACGACATGACACCTACCTCTCTTCTCTCTGTCAGTCATACAGGTGCTATCTACAGACCACCTGTCTGTAGACATTCCTCTTGCCACTTGCAGGACAAGGCATGAAAAAAGACAGTTTTAAGGAGAGGATACCTGCTGCCAACAGCAGCAGAGCAGGACTGTCTCTCTATCAACTATCCCAAGGGCAAGTTCAAGCTTTTCCTCATTGCAAAAGAGGTTAATTCAGGTACACCCAAAATGCCAGGCAGTGGAAGGACCTAAAAGAATTTAATTTTCAAAGGTGAGAATGCTAAACTTAGCAGCTGTACACTGAGCAGTAAAGAACACAAAACTTTTTCACTTCCGAGCCTTCTTAACAGCTTGGTTGGTTCCCCTTCACAGGGGCTCCAAGGTTGTCTGTGAAAAAGTTATCTTTTCAGGGAGTGAACTGCTCTGCAAGGCTGGAGAGGGAGAAAAATCCAAGTATCCCAGATACCAAAGATCTCTTGAACAAAAAGAGAANTACTTTCTGTGTAAGATGAGCTTGTTGATTGCAACTGATGTGAGGAAAAGTACACCTCTTCACCTAGCTCCTTCAAATCAGCGATTTCAGCTCCTGGTCGTTGTCTGCTGAAAGCCCTGAGGATTTCCCATCAAAACAGAGTTGGACGACATGACACCTACCTCTCTTCTCTCTGTCAGTCATACAGGTGCTATCTACAGACCACCTGTCTGTAGACATTCCTCTTGCCACTTGCAGGACAAGGCATGAAAAAAGACAGTTTTAAGGAGAGGATACCTGCTGCCAACAGCAGCAGAGCAGGACTGTCTCTCTATCAACTATCCCAAGGGCAAGTTCAAGCTTTTCCTCATTGCAAAAGAGGTTAATTCAGGTACACCCAAAATGCCAGGCAGTGGAAGGACCTAAAAGAATTTAATTTTCAAAGGTGAGAATGCTAAACTTAGCAGCTGTACACTGAGCAGTAAAGAACACAAAACTTTTTCACTTCCGAGCCTTCTTAACAGCTTGGTTGGTTCCCCTTCACAGGGGCTCCAAGGTTGTCTGTGAAAAAGTTATCTTTTCAGGGAGTGAACTGCTCTGCAAGGCTGGAGAGGGAGAAAAATCCAAGTATCCCAGATACCAAAGATCTCTTGAACAAAAAGAGAAATCCTTAAATCAGCCTATCTTCTCACCACCTCTTGCACAACATCCACTCAATCCCCCTACACTCATTCCCAGGCTTCCCTGCCATCACCATCACCTGAAGACCAGGGTCAGCTCTGGAGTTCCAGAGGAGGGAGATGACTGTACTTAGCTCAAAACAGGCACTTGCTAGCACAGTCAAGTACATTTCCACTAGTACCCACCCTGGTGTGGGGCTCCAATCTGAAATCTGAGCTGGGCAGAGTGTAGGATGAGGAAGCCCCTGAGACCCTCCAGGCCTGCATGGAGGGACTGGGAATAGCAGCAATGGGGCAGATGGTGCAGTGGTGGTGGTGGGAAGGGAGCACAGCGAGAAGACTTTAGCACTGCAGGTCCACAAAAGTTGTTGTGTGTTCACCTAGGATCTCTCGAATCTCCCCGCATTTCCATGTAAAACTATTTGGATAATAGAGGATGAAGTGAAAACTGTGTTTCATACCCTTCTGTGCTAGAAGAATCTGCTCCCTTCACCATGCAAGAAGAAACACAGCAAGGCCACTCAAAACCACTGTCACAGGCTGGGGAGAGAAAGTCCTTTACCAAGGAAAATGGCACCTCAAGCCAGTTTACTTACTTCAGGCATTACCCTGGGATTGCAACAGACCATTTTTAAAGCAGCATCACCCTTAACTACCTCTAAATTAGAAACTTTAATTCGTGTCTAAGCATATAAACATAATTCTACCCAAAAGGGGCAGTGTGAAGGAAAAATAGCTGATGTGTTTCTGTCTCTGGTCCATGATGACTCTGATGTGACTTCACCTCCAGATCCCTCCTTCCGCTATTGCTCAGTCCCATTCACCCTGGCTCTTAAACTCCCCTAGGCAAGGGATTGTTGGTCACATCTTGCTCCTACTGGCCCAAGAGGAGGGACAGCATCATCCTGCTGGAGATCCTCAGTTTATGCTGTGATTAACAAAACTTCACTTCTTTAGAGGCGCTTCAAGCTCCAAAGTAATTAGAAAGGTCTGGAGAAAGTCAGGAAGAAACCCAACGTGCTTATGACGTTGCTGAAAAGTAACTCCCAACTCTGGCAGCACCACGCTGGCACTCCCAGGGTGAGTGACAATTTCTTCTTGATAGCCACAGCCGTCAGTTTTCACACCACAGGGATAAAAACACTCAGGAGTCCTTTGCAGTAGCAAACACGCGGCTGCTGAAAAGCAGACACTTGATTTTCCCAGAGCAGACCTGGCTCTCTGTGCTGCAGCTGCCTGAGTGCATTCAACCAGCACGTTGAAAGCCACCCTAGTGCTCTGCCCACTGCACTCAGAGCCAAAGTCCAAACTGACACAGACCTGCAGAGAAGGCTGCAGAGAATAATTAGATACTTTGTTTTGTCCAAACTTGACCTGAACTGAAACACTAGCTTGGCTCCAGGCCCACTCCAGCCAGCAAACTGGCACCAAGTGAGCAAAACTTAGTAGTTCTCTTTGAACTGATCAGGTTTATCTCATTTACTGAAAAACATTTTAAGAAAACAAAAGATAAATCATCAGGCATTGAAAAAAGATTAAAAAAAAAAGTCAAGGCAAAGATAAGACAATTTGGCTCTTTGAATGGTTGTGCTCTCTCAGGAATGCACATATTCAACAGCAGCCTGAGTTTTTGTGCAATGATCTGACACAAGAACTAACGACTTCACATTCCCTCTTGACTACAGCAATGCCAAGCAGAAAGTTTCGAGAGCAGAAAACCTGCCAATTTTCCACAACACCCACCAAGCTTTCCACAGAGCCAATGTATTTATTGCACTGCAAATGCTGCATTTTCCTCTTCTCTGTGCCAATGAGTGGCCGCTCCACAAAAATTCACCCGCCGTGTGCTCCAATTTCCTGCTTTCCACAAAGCACCTGGGTGACACTGACTACGGATGAGCAGCAAGGAGGAGGAGGCAGGAGGCACAGCAGCTGAGTGCAGGCACAGTGCCCAGTAGAGATACTGGTAGGCATAAGCCAATATGAAATACACTAACACAAACCCTATGGAGGGCAGAAATTGCCTCTGCTGTCTCCTGTCCATCCCATTAAGCTTCACAGCACAGGCACTGACCCTGTGGTTTTCCAACTGGACAGATGATAGTGTAGCCAGATCCTGCAGAAGCTGCCCAGTCTTCCTCATTCATAGCCAAATCTTCCTTCACATTCCCCCACCTCCCAACCCTCGACCAACCCCCCATCTTTCCTCCTTCCTTTCATGCTGTATTTCATCCCAATTAACTCTTTCACCCACTTCTTTAAATATTTAGGCCCCTAAAACATGGAAAATAAGGTCTCATTATAAAAGGGATTCTAAAATAAACTGGCAATGTTGTCTGTAGAAACTATAATGTGCTAAATGACCCAACTATGTAGTAACCAGCCATACTATAAATATTCATCTATTCCTGTGCCAAGGCTGACAACTGAAAAATGGCACTGTGGCACATCTGCATCTAGTTTATATTCTTGCACGTATCTGCTAAATCTTACTTGAAAGTCTATCAAATCTCAGCAGCAAGTGGAATCACTCTATAAATAAGTCTTTGCTTTTTCCATATAATATTCTGAAGTATTTCAAGCAACATACTTGAGACTTCGTCTCTGATTCTCAGCATACCTGGCCTGAAAGGGGAAAAAAAAAGTGATTTTTGTTCATTTTTTTGTTTTCTTTTGTTTTTTGGTTTTTTTTTTACTATTCACTGCTGCTGTCACAATGATCCTGTTCTGGCTCAGGCTGTGCAAGGAAAAAGCAATACCTGTTGCAGACAGGAGCCAGTCGCTGAGCTTGGCAACATGTGTGCAAAGCCAGCCTGATGGAAGGCAGCACAACAGGGGCCACCTCCAGCCCCATCCCGCTACAAAACAGGCTCTGTGCCTTGTTCTGTGCCAGCTCTAACAACTCTTTCCCGAAACAGTGCTGAGTGTGCTTTCTGCTAGCCAGGGCGTAGCGTAAAAATGTCAGCAGCATCAGTCCAGCCCCACATGCCGCTGACACTAGTCAGCAATTCCGGGTAGTTTTCTTGGCATGGAGCAGCTTTTAGCAAAAACTTCTGTCCTCAGCTGAAAGCAGAGGGATCCTGAGTAGCCACAGCTCAGGAAGATTCCCGATTCCTGTGCTTGGTAACTTTGCCACACATAACAAGAGTTTACTCAAGTGCTGATTTGAGCAGGTATCTCACCCAAGATTACAGGTTTTAACCTCAGATGATGTTATTAAGAAGAAAGGAAAGGTTTCTCTTTTAGCCACAGGATGACAAACCCAAAGCACCACACATGCACAGCACCAGTAAATTCATGCCCGAGTGCACAGGCAGAATAGCAGCCAGATTTGAAAAGGGAAAGGGATGGAAATTGCTGATTTCAGTTCAATTTCTGCCGGCGGGGCAGCCGGGCCCCGGACAACAAAGACATCTCTGTTCCCTTTCGCATCATGCCGCAAGCAACTGCCCATGCTGCAGCTGAGTGTCTGAACAAAGAGACCTTTGGGGCAGAGCTGGGACTGAAAACATGCCCTGTAAGCTACTTCCCAGCACTTGCCCTACTCCATCTCAGCACTGCAGACCAGGAACAGCCGGGGCTCACATGATCAAACGGGGTTGATGCAGACAAGGACTGTCAGAAATGAAAGCGAACACGGTGCTCAGTCTGAAATGTCAGTCCCACCTTCAAAGTTCAACAAGTGCATTTCCATTTACCACCAGACTCAAAGCTGCTGGAGACGTTTTCTCCTCCAAGTGTTGCTATTTCACACTCACCAGAAGGAGCTCAGTTACCCACTATATCCCACTCGCTAAAAATTCAACGCAAGCCATGATGAGCAGCAGCATTTTCTGGGGCTGGCTTTATTCTGGGGCTGGCTTTATTTCCACAGGCCAGAAAACATCAACCTACAAACCAAGAACACAGTTGTAGGGTTTTCTAGCAGCACCCCCTTCTCAGCAACACCCAGTACAGCCAAGCTTTCGTACACATGCTCACGGTTGGGTTTGCTAAGATTGCCGCTAAATTTTGAAGGGCCAAATGTGATGGTGTGCTGCTTCAATGGTGAGATTTCCTTGCCATGTCAATTTTAAGCCAGATAAGAGGAATGCAGTGGCATGATGATCCTGGTGGTGTAGGTTTGCATACATGGCTAATTCAGAAACAGCACTTGGAAGAGGAAGTCTATCCGACCCCTTGCAGATACTCTGTGCCAGCCACATTTCCACAATCAGATCGATTCTTCTCCATCAGATGCAACTTTTTTTTGCCCCCTCCTTCCAGGAGGCTGGATTTATGCTGAAGAGGCTGGAGAATCCCTAGCTGCATTTAGAAGAACCCCCCAGAGTCTTTGCACATGAATACCTCTGGTATCATCATTCCCATCTGTCCACACATGTGCACAGATAATCCAGAAGCAGACCCCGATGCCTTTTGGCAGAAGTTGTATCTTCTCCCTGTTAGAAAGCTGCTCTGACACACTGACAGGAAGGGCCTCGTCAAGCTACAGCTTCTGCATTTCCAACCCACCTATTTATCCTGGGACAACCAAATTCTCCACTTGCACACACATGTTTCAAAGACTCTCTGATGAGAAAAGCCTTCATCCTGTCATAAACAATATGATGCTCAGCTCTACGGGTTTTACTTCAAAATTTCTCCACAATCTGAACCCACCTCCCCGTGGCTCACCTTAACAAGTCTACAAGTCAACCATTTCTACATAAAACTCCAAACTACACACATTGCATGCCCTGCTATGCTGCCATCCACTACTGTGCAATTGCTCTGGTCGGAGAAGTGATTTTAAAGAGATCTGAAGGGCCAAGTGAGATGGAGTGCCTAAAAAACCTGGCAGTTTGGTTCTGTTCACCGCTGGGTGACTGCATGAACAGATGTACAGATACTCCCTGCCCAAAGAGCCACAGAGTTGGTAAACGCAGTTTTTCTGTACCCTTTCTCATGCCATGTTCTTGACCCCTGACCTTGCTGCAGACCTTCATGTACATACAGCCAGCTAAGGACAAAAATGCCATCAAACTCACGTCACTGACATTTTAAGTACCTCATAGTGACGCCTGAGATTAGAATAACTCCAGTGCCACATGAATGAGGCTCCGTACTCCTTTCAGCTCCTACTGCCACAGTATGCTGGTTGAAAGAACGATTGTTCCTCTGCCTCAACTCCTTCCTTTTTCTTCCCTTTTTGTAGATTTTTCCTTAGCTTGCAGACCCAGCTGAGCTCCTAAGAGGAAGGGAGGAGGAGCACATACTGCTGTAATCTTGAAGAACCATATCCCAGGCCAACACTTATTTGCTTGGTTCCTTGCAGTGAGATAAGCTTTGCAATCTGCACACACCCACTAGTCCAAGTGCTGTGATCCTTCCAGCTTTCCTCGTTCCATCACGACCTGTCTCATGCTGCCTCCCCCTCCTCTCTGCTGCAGGCAGGCATTTCCTTTCAGTTTTGGTACTCTCCCAGGAGCAGGTAGTGAAGGATGCCTCTGCTCACTCCCAGTGGAAATGATGTTGTCATCATCACCCACATACAAAACAAACTCAGAGGAACTTTCGTTTTAATCAGAAATTCTCCACTTGTCAGGCCCCAAACTACCCTCACTGCCACTGGTGTCCTGGTGCAGCATCATCATCATGGTTCAGTGAAGTCTGTGGGTGTGTACAGCCCTAAAGTTGAACGAGTTGTGGTTTCAGCAGCAGTGAAACGCTGACTTTACTGTGCATAACACTTCAAAACAGCACTGCTGGCCTTTGAGCTGCTCACACACATTCAAAGGTGCTGGGGTTCCAGGTCTCCACAGGGCTCAGCTGTTCAGCTACTGCTCTGCTTCTGCCAAAGAGGAAAAAAAAAATCTGCAGCTATGAGATCTTCTCTGCCCTACTGCTGGGAAGCATCCCAATTTTTTCCTGCAAAACAAGATGCCCAGGGCCCTCCTAAAACACCCACAGCTTATCAGTTCTGCTGTAAATAACAAGGAAGCCAGAAATCAACATCTAACAAATATTTATAACAAGAAAACCATTCATAAAATAAAAGCTTTAAGAAAAGCTCTTGGTAAGGGTGTAGATAATCCTCATCAGGTGGAGATTTCCATCTAGCTATATGAAATAAGTACTACCAAAACCCTGGTGCTACATGTTACACCTCTAAAAGCACCTACCTATCTGTGCCTGCAGACAGAGGAACTGCACGGTACCACAGGCTCTGAGAAAACAAATAGTCAAACCTCTCTGCAGAACCCAGCACATCTCAGCCAGGCCTCTCCTCTACCAAGTCACTCCCAGGCAGGTGCTTGGTTTGGGTTGTGTATCTGTCTGGCTCTCAAGTGAAAACTCATCTGGCACCAGTCCTTGGGATGGTGCTGCTTCACCTAACCCTAAACTGGGTGGTGCTCGTGGAAGTGTTGCAACTCCACCATTCACTCCTATTTAATTAATCTTCTTTTGCCAAGGGGAGATGAAGGCTGGTTCACTCAAAGAAGCACCACAGAAAATCAGTGGGATTCAGGCACCTCCTCACTCCTGCATGTTCCCTGAAAACAGTACACCAAAAACCTGAATAAAT